>JBAJMU010000007.1:704177-718932 GCA_037952995.1 Hyposoter didymator
CCATAATTTTAAATTAATAATTGCAATTTGCCATAATTATAAATTAATAATTGCAATTTTTCATAATTATAAATTAATAATTGCAATTTTCCATAATTATAAATTGATAATTGCAATTTTCCATAATTGTAAATTAATAATTGCAATTTTCCATCATTTTAAATTAATAATTGCAATTTGCCATAATTATAAATTAATAATTGCAATTTGCCATAATTATAAATTAATAATTGCAATTTTTCATAATTATAAATTAATAATTGCAATTTTCCATAATTTTAAATTAATAATTCAAATTTGCAATAATAGTAAATTAATAATTGCAATTTGCCATAATTATAAATTAATAATTGCAATTTGCCATAATTATAAATTAATAATTGAAATTTGCCATAATTATAAATTAATAATTGCAATTTGCCATAGTTATAAATGAATAATTGCAATTTGCCATAATTATGAATCAATAATTGCAATTTTCCATAATTTTAAATTAATAATTCCAATTTGCAATAATTGTAAATTAATAATTGCAATTTGCCATAGTTGTAAATTAATAATTGCAATTTGCCATAATTATAAATTAATAATTGCAATTTTTCATAATTATAAATTAATAATTGCAATTTTCCATAATTTTAAATTAATAATTCAAATTTGCAATAATAGTAAATTAATAATTGCAATTTGCCATAATTATAAATTAATAATTGCAATTTGCCATAATTATAAATTAATAATTGAAATTTGCCATAATTATAAATTAATAATTGCAATTTGCCATAGTTATAAATGAATAATTGCAATTTGCCATAATTATGAATCAATAATTGCAATTTTCCATAATTTTAAATTAATAATTCCAATTTGCAATAATTGTAAATTAATAATTGCAATTTGCCATAATTATAAATTAATAATTGCAATTTTTCATAGTTATAAATTAATAATTGCAATTTGCCATAATTATAAATTAATAATTGCAATTTTCCATAATTGTAAATCAATAATTCCAATTTGCAATAATTGCAATTTGGAAATTAATAATTGTAATTTGCAATAATCGTAAATTGATAATTTTAATTTGAAATAGTTGTAAATTAATAATTTCAATTCGCAATAATTACAATTTCCAAATCAATGATCGTAAATTAATAATTTTAATTTGAAATAGTTGTAAATTAATAATTGCAATTCGCAAAAATTACAATTTGAAAATAAATAATTGTAATTTGCAATAATTGCAAATTAGGCAATGATTGCCAATAAATTAGACAAAATAATAATTGAAAAAAAAAAATAGAATAAAAAAAAGCGTTGAATTGCTAGTTCCTGTAGCAGCCAGCCCCTGAACGCAGTGTTATTTCCTTCTTGTCCCCCAGGTTCATTTGCTGAAAGACGTTTTGGATGCTTGGAGGAAAGAAGTGGAAAAAAAGCCACCAATAATGACGGTGGACGAAGCGTACAGGGTTCTGGGCCTGGCCAGCGGTAAACAACACAACGAGGCTAATGTTCGCAAGTCGTATTACAAATTAGCGCAGATGTATCATCCCGACAAAAATCCCCAAGGAAGAGTAAGTCTGATTTTTTAATTTTAATGAAAAAAAAAACGGTTTTTCGGTTTTTCTCATTGGTGGAAATTTCCAGGACAAATTCGAGGCCGTCAATCAGGCCTACGAATTTCTGTGCAGCCGCAGCTGCTGGACCACCGACGGTCCTAATCCCGACAACATCGTTCTCATCCTACGAACGCAAAGCATTTTGTTCGAGCGATACAGCGACGAGCTCAGGCCCTACAAATACGCGGGCTATCCGCAGTTGATCAAAACGATCAAGCTCGAGACCGAGGACGATCAATTGTTCTCAAAGTCGGCTCCGCTGCTCGCAGCAGCCAGCGAACTCGCTTATCACACGGTACACTGTTCCGCTCTCAATGCCGAGGAATTGAGACGCGAAGGCGGTCTCGATGTTCTCCTCGAAGCTTACACCCGATGCGTCTCCGTATTGAACAAATCCAGCAAACAGACCGACGTCGCTGTTCAAGTTTGCACTCACATTACACGCTGCTTCTCCGTCGCTGCCACTTTCAAAGGCTGTCGCGAAAAAATGGTCGAACTTGGACAACTCATCAAAGATCTTTGCAGAATTTTGCACTTCAAGGTAATTCATGCAATCAGCTATTTTTATTTCAACCAAATTTTTCATTTGCATTATTCGAATTTACTGTTTTCGAATAAACCATTTCATTAGCAAATCAGCAAAATTAAATTAGAAAATTCAAAATAGAAAATTAGCAAAATTAAATTAGAAAATTCCATTTAGAAAATTCAAATTAGAAAATCAGCAAAATTAAATTAGAAAATTCAAATTAGAAAATCAGCAAAATTAAATTGCAAAATTCAAATAAGAAAATCAGCAAAATTAAATTAGAAAATTCAAATTAGAAAATCAGCGAAATTAAATTAGAAAATTCAAATTAGAAAATCAGCGAAATTAAATTAGAAAATTCCAATTAGAAAATTCAAATTAGAAAATCAGCAAAATTAATTTAGAAAATTCAAATTAGAAAATCAGCAAAATTAAATTAGAAAATTCAAATCAGAAAATCAGCAAAATTAAATTACGAAATTAGATGACTACGAAAAACTGCGTGGATCTTAGGATTTTTTATAGCGCCCGGATCGTCCTTTTCGTCCTGCCACTCACATCTCCCGTATTTGTAGAGAAAAAAATATGAAAAAATTCTAGAATACTCTCCATTAATTCCATTAACGTTGGATTCGTTTCATTTCAAAATAAAACGTTTTGAAAATCAAGATTTTCGAAAAAAAAATGTCCCTTGGGTCAAAAAGACCCACACGTTCCTTGGAGGGTAAAATATTCGAAATTAGTGTTTAATTTCCATGAAAATAAATCGAAATTTCGTCCGTATAAAGCGAAAAAATGGATTTTCATGAAAATTGGCACTCAGCAACGACAATTTGTAAATTTTCATTTTTTTTTAAATCAATTTTTAAATAATTTCCATTGCAGCATCTAACAAAGTTGTGCTCAGTCGCGACCGAGTGCATATCGTCGCTAGCCTCTGACAGTATTCTGCAGATGCAGCTCATTCAGGCCGGCGCACTGTGGCATTTGCTGCTTTTCATGTTCAACTACGATTACACTTTGGAGGAGGGTGGAGTGGAGCGTAACCAAGAAGAGAATCGTCAGGAGGTAGCCAACAATTTGGCCAAGCTGGCGATAAGAGCGTGCGCGCGTTTGGGCGGTTACATGAGCGGCGAGAACGAAACGCCGCGGAATCCCGTGACGATAGCGGCTCTCGAGAGTCTCCTGACGGCGTACCTCGCGCGACAACTCTCCAAGGACAAACCCGAGGAAATCCTCAAGACGCTAAACTCAAACTCCTCGAATCCTTACCTCATTTGGGACAATGCGACGAGAGCCGAGCTGATCGAATATTTGGAAAATATGCGAGAAGAGCGAATGGACGGTGGCAGCGGAAACTTGGAACACGATTTCAGCGATTTCTCTTACAGCGCCCACAGCGGGGAGCTCGTAATTGGCGAAATTTTCGTGAAAATTTACAACGAGCAGCCAACGTTTCCGATCGAGGTGAATATCCGCTAATTTTTACCTTTTTCTTCCCAATAATCACGCTTTTAGATGGAAAATTCAAATTATTGGAGGAAAATATTTTTTTTACCAATTTACAATTTGAAATAATTATAAATTAGTAATTTTTCATTAATAATTGCAATTTGCAGTAATTGCGTTTTCAAAATTAATTATTTCAATTTGCAATAATGGTAAACCAGTAATTGTAATTTGAAATAGTTGTAAATTAATAATTGCAATTCGCAATAATTAGGATTTGCAGATTGATAATTGTAATTTCTAATAATTGCAATTTGAAAATTAATTATTATGATTTGCAATAATCGTAAATAAATAATTGTAATTTAAAATAGTTGGAAATTAATAATTTCAATTCGCAATAATTACAATTTGCAAATTAATAATTATAATTTGAAATAATTGTAAATTAATAATTTCAATTCGCAATAATTACAATTTGACAATTAATTATTGTAATTTGAAATAATTGTAAATTAATTGCAATCCGCAATAATTATAATTTGCAAATTAATAATTGTAATTAGCAATAATTGTAAATGAATAGTTGAAATTTTCAAATGAATAATTGTCGTATTGTGCATAATTTTGCAAATAATGGAAAATGTTTTTTTTTTTCTAGAATCCAAAAGGCTTTACGATCGATCTGCTCGACTTTTTGTCGAAATCCTCGGACTATCTCGCCTCCCTCGGGAGCATGACGCTGACGAAAAAGGATCAGGAAAAACTCGGTTACATCGCGATGTCGCTGGAGGCTTTGAAAAACGTGATAAAAAATAATCCCGGCGTGGAGATGCAGTGCATCGGGCACTTTGGACTTTTGTTCGGCCTGCTCAGCTGCTACAACTTCAAGGCGATACAAAAAGGCGCTTTGGAAGTGATTAACAACGTGACGAGGAACAACGAGTGCGTGAATGACATCGCGGCCAACGAAGTAATCGTCCACTTGCTTTTGGCACTCAATTCTCTCAAAGAGTCGCAGCTCGTAATTCTGGAAACTCTCTACGCTCTCATGAGTACAACGAAAATAGTTAAAGACGCTCTGGGAAAAGGTAAACGCTCGCCAGATGCTAGAGAATCGAGAGAAACACTTTTTTTTACATTTTACCCTTCGTGTACACACTGGGTCAATTTGACCCGAACAATTTTTTTTTATCAATCGTTCGGTATTTAACGGCAACGAATTTTTTGGCATTCAAATTTCATTGCCGGAATGCAAACGATTTGAAAAAAGCCTCGGGTCAGATTGACCCAGTGTATCGGAAAAACGAAAAAAATTGAAAAATCGACGATTTTGATTTTTTTTTCGTCCCAGGTGCTGTGATATACGTGCTCGATTTATTTTGCAATTCGAGCAACATTTTTTTTGAGATTTTACCCTTCGTGTACACACTGGGTCAATTTGACCCGATCAATTTTTTTCATCGATCGTTCGGTATTTAACGGCAACGAATTTTTTGGCATTCAAGTTTTATCGCCGGAATGCAAACGATTTGAAAAAAACCTCGGGTCAGATTGACCCAGTGTGTCGGAAAAACGAAAAAAATTGAAAAATCGACGATTTCGATTTTTTTTTCGTCCCAGGTGCTGTGATATACGTGCTCGATTTATTTTGCAACTTGAGCAACATTTTTTTTGAGATTTTACCCTTCGTGTACACACTGGGTCAATTTGACCCGAACAATTTTTTTTCTTATCGATCGTTTGATTTTTAACGGCAACGAATTTTTTGGCATTCAAATTTAATCGACGGAATGCAAACGATTTGAAAAAAGCCTCGGGTCACAATGACCCAGTGTATCGGAAAAATGAAAAAAATTGGGAAATCGACGATTTTGCTTTTTTTCGTCCCAGGTGCTGTGATATACGTGCTCGATTTATTTTGCAATTCGAGCAACATCCAAGTCAGAGAATGCGCTGCCGACTTGTTGGCAAAAATGTCGTCGGACAAATTGGCCGGACCAAAAGTCAAACTCGATTTGTCAAAGTTCCTGCCGAGATTGTTCAGCGAGGCGATCCGCGATGCGCCTAAACAGTGCGTTCACATGTTCGAGACGAAACACGAAAACCCCGAATTGATTTGGGACGAGGACGCGAAAGCGAGAGTCTCCAGGATGGTCGCCGACCTCAAGGACGAGTCAGTGCCGAGCTCATTATATTCTGGCAACGTGCAATCCATTTTTTTCAATTCGCTCGAAAAACTCAATTTTTCGGTTTTTTTTTCTTTTAGGAACTACAACGTGCAGAGACGAAATCCAAACGCCATTGTGAAACTTCCGGACACACAGAAAAACATCGATCTCGCTACGAACGAGCCGGTCGTCGGGGGCGTTTACCTCAGATTGTTCATCGCCAGTCCAGCCTGGACGCTCAGAAAACCGAAAGAATTCCTCAGCGAGCTCATGGACACGATCCTCTTATTCATGTCGAGAGAAAACGTTGACGTAAGCCAAAAAAAACTCTTTTTTCCTTTGAAAGGCGATAAAAAGTCGAAAAACCATTTTAAAAAAATAAAATAAAAATACTGCAATATATTTTCGACCCTCCAGTACCGACCATGATGATTTTATCCAATTCGTGCAATTTTTAATATAAAAAAACTGTCGAAAAAAAAAATTCTGCAGAAATGACTTTTTTTTTACGAAAAATGATGCAGAAATTTTAATTTTCAATAAAAAAAAAAAATTAAGCGTTGAAGTTGGGAATGGCATGAAAATTTTATTTCAGCCCGACATGTTGGACCTGACGACGCAAGCTTTGGTGTGTCTGCTCCAAGCGCAACCAGCTCTGGCGGACCAGGTTCCATCCCTTGGCCACATTCCGAGGCTGTGTCGACAAATGGCAGTTCGAAACAGTCAAGGCACCGTTTACAAGTCTGCGATCCTCGTGCTCCATCAATTGGCAACGAGCGAGGTCAGTCTTTCAGCTTATTCAGCTTAGGGGTCTTTTTAACCCAAACGACAATTTTTTACGACAATCTCGTTTTGTGAATCGATTTATTTTGCAATAAAACAAATGCAACGACTATGAAAATTGAGAAATTCAAAAGGATTATCAATGGAGAGTATTCCAGAATTTTTTCAGACCTTTTTCCCTCCAAATACGAGAGATTTGAGTGGCACGAGGAAAAAGACCGTCCGGGGTGCTATAAAAATCTCATGATCCCCGGAGAATCAATTTTCATCATAATTGAGTCCAAATTTTCAATAAAAATCGAAAAAAAATCTAAATAAATATTAACATAAATAATACAATAATTATTTAATATTATTATTAATTTATTAATAATATAAATCATATTTATAATTATTAATATTATTAGTGACGATGCGTTCCCAAAATTTGATGATTTGTTTTTACGCCCTCGTTCGCGCTTATCGAGTAAAAAAAAAAACGAAACTTACGCGAATCTCCGGGTCTCGCCCGTAACGTGAACGTTTTCGTTGCAGATTTGCATTTCCTCGATCTGTCAAACCGACTGCATCAGTCCGTTGAAGCTCGCGATGCAATCGAGAAGAGACATGATCGCCGTAGCCTGTGAAACGCTCAACCGACTGTTTTCCACTAACGAAGATCGCCTCATCAAGCAGGTGAATATTCCGAAAAGCGTAGATTCTCTAAAACGAGAAAAATTTTGTGAGAAAAATGAAAATAAGGATTTTAATGTTTTTTTTTTTTAAAGGCACTGGAAGCAGAAATGGTTCCCTATCTGCTCAACATTCTCGAGGGCAGATTGGACTCGATCGACAACCCAGCGACGACCAAGGCTCAGATAGTGAAAGCGCTCAAAGCAATGACGAAAAGTATTTTGCTCGGAGACAAAGTAAACGCTATATTAGAAAAATCTTCCGTGTGGGCCGAGTACAAGGATCAGAAGCACGATCTCTTCATCTCGAACACCCCGACCGCGGGCTATCTCACGGGTTCGTACAATTTTTTCAAAATTTTTCAGTTTTTTTTTTACCATTTTCTTTCCACAAACGAAAAAAAAAACGAATTCGCACGATTTAAAATTGAAATTTTGTCCTCTGAGTCAATCGGAGCCTCGAGATCCCGCTGCAAATTTTTTTCGAGCCCATCGAACGAGCTGCAGCGTTCAATTTTTTTTTTTTACTCTCAAATTTGTTGAACGAATTTGCGGAAATGCGAATTGACGATAATTGTGGCGGTTGATCGAAAAACAGGAGGGATCCCCGTATCGGCAGGATACTTGACCGCAGGACCCACGTCGACGCTTCCGAGTGGACCACCGCCGGTCGACAAGGAAGATCGTTTGATCGACAGCATCTGATACGGATAGATTCGTCGTGAGAGAACGATGAGAATTGCCATGTCTGTGATTTCTCTAATTTCCGCGCGTTCGCCCTGTTTTTATACGTTGTTATTCGTTATAACGCACCGGAGCTTATTCACTCGTGCACGATTGTGGGCCTGGGTCTGGTGGCGGATTTCCATCGACGCGGGAACCCAAAAAACTTGGCAGAATATTCTGCAAACATTTATTTCCTCTCATAATCTTCGCATTGGCAAAAAAACCGAAAAAAACCGAAACAAACGTTGAAGGCAAAGAAAAACTGGCTCGAAAAGGTAAATTTTGACAAAACTCATTATTATTCCGAGGGTCCGAGCGTCTGAGTGCGAAGAAAAATCGATGGCGACGTCCCGACGCGGCTGCGAGTTATTTTTTACGAAATAATAAACAAGATTTTAGAATCGACGAGCCAGAGAAGCTCCGAATGGTAAAAACCTCATTCCGGAAAATCCACACTCGTCGAGGTAATTTCCTGCCAAGTTTCGTGCCTCGGTCTCTCAAAAACGTGAACAAAATCACGAAAATCTCATTTTTATTGTTTTTTAATGTACGCGACACACAAAAACCCTGAGGATCGACGAAGCAGCTCGAGGATGCTCGGGGCTCTTTGAAAAAAGTGAAAATGCCAATGAGAATTGAAAGAAACGATTGCCAGGAGTATTTCGCGTGGTCGTACGATTTGTAAATAGATCGCGTAGCATTCGACACGTTGCTGTGTCTTTTGGAACGAAAAAAAGGTGCGGAATCATAAAAAGCAGTAAAAACATTCGCCACGAGGTTCTCGTTTGTTAAAAACAAATATTTTCAACGACTGGAGGCTGGGGGTTCGAGGACAGAAGTAAACTCATCAATAATTAAATGAATATATATATAAATATGAAAATGTGACATTTGCGTGTGAATAAGAGCATCATGGGGGCTGGCGTCCAAATTTTTTTGTATCTAAAGTGTAACTCGAAACTTTTCCTTAAGAAAAAATGTACATAGAAGAAACGCATGTACGTTTAAATATAATCAATCACGAAGAAAAGGTTTGGGCGATATTTTCGTGCTACTCGATCGTCGGATACACACACGGCTGGCCGCGTTGCTTGGCCCTTTCTTTTTTGCACCTGTTTCGTCGCTTACCAACCATTCGGCGATCCAACTCATTGCCACGTGCTGCAAACACATTATTATCATTATTATTATTATTATTGATATTATTATTAACATTATGAGAAATAAAGCAGTATATGCCACGAAGGAATATTATTTTTTCAATGGAGACGCGCGAGAAATTGATCGTTTACCCGATTTGTCGATTTTACGATTTTCAAGAAATTACATTGTAGAATATTCGTCATCGGTAGCGGAGATCGAGCGGTCGAGCCATTTGAGTTTTTCCTGGTCGTCGTCATCGTTGTCATTAATGTCATGAGTACAGAATTCATTTATTCAGGATTCTTGGGAGACTCTCGAGCCCTGAACATCGTGATCGATTCTTTGGCAACGAACCTTGAGATTTTCTTCAGAATAAAATCTTCAGAGACGAGACGAACGCGTGTAAGGAAAAATGTTAAAATGAAGAAAACTTGATTTTCTTTTTGGCCAACCGTTTGCCTGGTTGTCGGGCTCTCGGGCTGAGCCTCCCTGGTCGACAGGGTAGCTAGTGGACCTCGCTCGACTTTCCATCCTTCTTAACTTCCGGTTTCCCCAAATTTCGATATTTCCCAGCAAAATCGTGGCAAATTCTCAGAAAATCGTCGCATTATCGATTAGACGAGCAAACTGCTTTGATAACGTGCAACTTGACATTGTCCACTAACTACTCTGCCAACTTTTCAAGTTTTCACGACCCGGAGCTCCTTTATTAATTTAATTAATGAATTAATTAATTAATTGCTCTCACAAATTGTTAAAAAAAAAAAACGAAAAAATGAATAAAACTGAAAAGTAAACGACGTCGATATACAAAATGTATAGGAGACATATTTAGAAATAAAATCGAAGGTGTATTAATTCTTATACCTAATACAGAGAGAAATAAAAAATTTTGCACAATAATAATTGTCGAAGTTTGAGTGATTGGCTCGCGGTGCTGCCCGCCGCGTGAATTATTCATGGAAAAGTCTTTTTTTTACGGAATTTGGTGATAACTCGAAATCTTCATGTCCAGCGACTTTGAAATTTCGTCGCTAGTGAAAAAATGCAGAGGAGGAAAAAACGGAGACAGAAAAATGGAAAAATGAGGTGCGGCTCGGTGGTTGGATTTTGACTTTTCTTTCTGATCCTTGGGGTCGATACTTTGGTGCGTTTGAATTATATTATTTCGAATAAATATTGGAATAATCGTTTTTCTCGATAAGTTGTTTGGACTCGTGATGATTCGATGTTGCGCTTGTTTCCCGAAGGAGATCATAAACGTTTAAATATTCGTTTTCGCTCGCGGTGTCGAGAAGGCTGTCGAGCTGACGTTTCAATTGCGTGAAATTTGGTCTGCGCTGAGGTCTCGATCGCCAACAGGACAGCATGATGTCGTACCTGTCGAAGCGAAAGATTTTTCAGTAAATAATTAAAAAACGAAAAAGGCAGAATGATTATTTTTCAAATTACAATTCGTTGCCGCAATTTTCTGGCTTTTCCATTCGGTAGCCCGATTTCAGGAGCTGCAAAATCATGTTGGTCGGTGTTTCTGGATACGGATTGCATCCCAGGGTCACGATTTCCCACAAAAGAATTCCAAAAGACCAGCTACGAAACGTCAAGATAGTTAATTGATCAATTAATCTCATTAATTAACTAAATTAGTAATTAGTTGATTAATTAGTCAATTCGTGCAGTAATTAATTGATTAATTAGTCATTTCGTTCAGTGATTAATTGATTGATTAGTGAATTCGATTAATAATCAATTGATTAATTAATAATTGAAATAGTCACTTTTTTAATTAGTTAGTTGATTAATAAACGAATTAATTAATAAAAATAATGAATAATTAAAGAAGAAATTTTAAATAATTAATAAAAATGATTAATAATCAATAAACAAATTTTGAATAATTAATAAAAATAATTAATAATTAATAAATAAATTTTAAATAATTAATAAAAATAATAAATAATTAATAAATAAATTTCAAATAATTAATAAAAATAATTAATAATCAATGAACAAATTTTGAATAATTAATAAAAATAATAAATAATTAATAAATAAATTCAAATAATTCATAAAAATAATAAATAATTAATAAATAAATTTTGAATAATGAATAAAAATATTCGATTGAGTTAATTAACGAATTAGCTAACTTAATAGATAATTGAGTACGTGAGTGTAAAAAGTTGAAAAAAAAGGTTTCTAGGCGTTTGAAATCGTGAAAAATGAAATGAAGGGTTGGTAGCGAATGTTGGACTCACACGTCGCTCTGCGTTGTGTAGATCTGATGGGTTAATGCCTCAATCGCCATCCATTTGAGGGGAAGCCTGCTATTTCCCTGTTTCTTATAAACATTCTCTTGATAAATATCGCGACTGAGTCCGAAGTCGGAAATCTTGGCGGTTTTGTCAGCACAGAGCAATACGTTTCGAGCGGCCAAATCGCGATGGATGACGCGATTTGACGAGAGGAATTCCTGCAGCAGACGAGGAAAACGTGAAATTGAAAAAATATCAAAAATCGTGTACATGCAATTTGAGCTTTTTTTCTTGCGCATACGACGTTCTACCCCGAGCAAGAATATCGAAGAAAATAAGCAAAAAAGAAAAATAATTAAGCACTGACCATTCCGGAGGCGACTTGTCTGGCGAAACTCAATAAATCGGTCACGGTTATTTGTTCCTCGGTTTCGCGCAGCTTATCGTCTGGAGAAACGCGTTCCCATGCAACAAAAAAGTAGCAAATCATCGGAACGTTAAAAAAATTAATTATTATTACTTAATCGAGGGGCTTCACCTTCTTGGATTTCGTACAGTTGATTGGTAACGGCAACACGTTGCGTCTCCATCCCTGTAGAGCATCGAGAAATAAAAAACATAAAAAATAAAAATTATTCAAAATAAAAATAATTTTCATTTTTGAATAAAAATCCAAAATCAAAATTATTAGAAAATTTTTTAAAAGATGGAAATAATTTAAGAGAAACGAGAAATTAAACACAAAAAATAAAAAATAATAATAATAAAATTAAATGAAAATTAAATTATTTTCAAAAATAGAAATAATTTTTTTCTCCTCCAATAAATAATTAATGAAAATTGAAAAAAAAGTGATAAAACGTGGAAAATCGAAATAACTCACAGTAAGTTATATTTTCGACATTATTTTTGCTGTTTTCAAAAATATTATCTTGAATTTTTGAACGAGCTCTTCGTTCTTGATCGTGAGCAACCATTTCCTGCCATATCTGCAAAAGATAATGGAACAGATGAGTTTGGATGTTTTTTGGTCGATGGAAAAAGTAATTGAACAAGGAAAAGGGAAACTAACGTTTCTGAGATAACTCTGGAGATCGCCCAAGCTGCAGTACTCGACGACGAGGATGGGTCTTGCAAATTCGAGGGTGCAGCAGCCAATTATCGAAACAATATTTTGATGCTGTCCGGCAGATTTCATAATCGCTATTTCCTGTTGAAAATTTTTCAGATCGTCCGTATTCGGATTGTCTGTTTTCAATAATTTCCATGTTTATGTACTAGATATTTTTTTTACTATACGGGAAAAGTGTGTGAATAAATATTTTCGTCATTAAGGGCTCACGTGCACGCCCGGGAAGTCAAAATTTCGATTTTTCATCGAATTTTTCTGTCTCGGTAAAGTTTTCCTTTGTATTTGATACTCCAAACATTTTTAAAACGTTTTTTTGATATTTTCGAAAATTTTTGACGCCCGGGAGGTCAAAATTTTAATTTTTCACTAAATTTTGTTTTTTTTCTCGATTTTTTGACGTTCGGGAGGTAAAAAATTCGATTTTTCACAAAAATTTACTTTCTCCATACATTTTTCTTTTGTATTTTATATTTTAAACATTTTTAAAACGTTTTTTTGATATTTTCAAAAAAATTTTACGCCCGGGAGGTCAAAATTTTAATTTTTCACTAAATTTTTTTTTTTTCGATTTTTTGACGTTCGGGAGGTAAAAAATTCGATTTTTCACAAAAATTTTCTTTCTCGTACATTTTTCTTTTGTATTTTATATTCTAAACATTTGTAGGACGTTTTTTTTTATTTTTCCAAAATTTTAACATCTCTGAGTGTACGCAAGCCCTTAAGGACCAAGGGGCACTTACCCTTGAGCATTTTGATAGCGACGTCGATAGTTTTTTTGTTACTATCGCGAAGGGAGCCCAACCGCACAATGCCGGAAGCTCCGCTGCCAAGAACTTGCTTGATCGTCAATTGACTGGGACGCAATTCGAATTTGTCGATCATGGATCGAAGCGGATGGTCCTGTTTCTCGAACTCGAGCTTGAGGTTTTTCTCAAGCACGTAGAACGTCGAGGATCCATCGCGACTTTTCTTACTGCCGATTCCTTGTTTCTTCAGGCTCTGCGACACAATCAGAAGTTCGTGGCCTTGAATTATGAGCGGTTTGGATATTTGCTTAACGTGTTAAGGGCTCGCGCCACGTCCATGCCGAACAGACATGTCGAGAACTGAGATTTTTCCATTTTTATCGATGCAAAATGCTCAATTGCCTGAGAAAAAATCTGGCACACGAATGGGGATTCAAAAACTCGGAAAATGTTGGAAAACGACGAGTGGGTCGTGTGGGAATGTTAAAAAATGGAAATACAAGCGGAAAAAAATAGTTTCCTGCGTTTTACATCGCCAGGGAGAATAAATTTGAAACTTGAACATTTTCGCAGTCATTCTGTCGTTCCAACTGTCCGCGTAATCGTCGTATCGAATGGGGGGCGAATTATCAGCGTTTTGGATATTTGCCTAACGTATTAAGAGCTCGCGCTGCGTCCATGGCGAACAGACATGTCGAGAACTGAGATTTTTCCATTTTTATCGATGCAAAATGCTTAATTGCCTGAGAAAAAATCTGGCACACGAATTGGGATTCAAAAACTCGGAAAATGTTGGAAAACGACGAGTGGGTCGTGTGGGAATGTTAAAAAATGGAAATGAAAGCGGGAAAAAATAGTTTCTTGCGTTTTACATCGCCAGGGAGAATAAATTTGAAACTTGAACATTTTCGCAGTCGTTCTGTCGTTCCAACTGTCCGCGTAATCGTGGTATTGAATGGGGCTCGATAAAGAGTTTCGTATCGCGACGATTTGTCAAGTAAATGAGTGTCTTTCGTTGCAAAACGTTGAGACACGCGTACCTGGCAGTATTTGTAACGCTTATCGTCGTCGTCGTTGCGATTGTTTCTGGTCGACGAGTCCTTGCTCCGTAACCGAGTGAACCAGACGATTCCCACCAGCAGGATCGCGATCATCGCCATCGAGGGCACAGCGATTAATCCGACTTGCCGGAAATCGGTTTTCCCAATTGTCGCGGAGGTCATGCCTTTTTTCCAGCAAAAAAAAAACTTTTATCGATTTTTCTTCTTTCTCGTGAAAAAATTCCCACAGAATTATTCAATACGAACCCGGGGTCAGGGGCGAGTTCAGCGTTTCTTCCAAGGTCACGTGGACCCATGCTTGAGGACTCGCGCCTCCGGAGGATTCCGCAATTACGCTGATTATCCGTTGATGATCTTCAGCGTTATTTTTGGCGGGAATCGTCAAGAGAACTTCCGTCAAATTCTACAAAATTTGACAAATCGATCGATAAAAATCTCACTGTATATTTTTATTTATTTATTTATTATTT
>JBAJMU010000007.1:719050-794350 GCA_037952995.1 Hyposoter didymator
TTATTTATTTATTTATTTTTAAAAATTTTTTATTTTATATATATTTTTTTTATAGTTTTTTTTTTAATTATTTGAATTTTTTATTAAACTCACCCCAGGAAGAAAAGTCGTAAGTTGTGGGGCCGTGGCATCGTTACCGGAATAATCGACCGATTCGATTTGCACGGTATAATTATCAGGAAGGAAATAAGGTTGGTCCCATTTGACGAGTAATTCATAGTTGGATTGATTTTTGTGAATTTCGGTGACGCGTAGCCCTTTGACAGTATCGGGAGCTGAAATAAAAAGGCGACTCTATGGAATAATTTCTATGGCGATTCGTGGCGAGCAGGCTCGAGTGTGTGTGTGTGTGAAAACGTACAAGATAAGCAGGCGACTCACCGCAGTACGTGAGATTCCCATAGAGTTCGAGACAGGAAGGTGTGACGAAAGTGAGGGAAACGTTGTTGCTGCTTTCCGAATTGGCTGAATTCCGTGCGGACACGAAAACGCTGACATTCGCTTGGTAGTCGATGTCGCGAAGGCTGAACCGGAAGTCTTGTGACTGCAAATTTCAAAAACATGTTTTTTCGATGGTTACAATTTTTTACCACCGTCCTATACACACTGGGTCAATTTGACCCCGACAAATTTTTGCATTACTTTCGATGTAAATTTACTGTCATTTTCGAAAACGTGTTTTTTTGATGATTGCATTTTTTATCACCGTCCTATACACACTGGGTCAAATTGACCCCGAACAAATTTTTGCATTTCTTTCGATGTAAATTTACTGTCATTTTCGAAAACGTGTTTTTTTGATGGTTAAATTTTTTTATCACCGTACTATACACACTGGGTCAAATTGACCCCGACAAATTTTTGCGTTCCTTTCGACGTAAATAATGGAATTCGCGGAAACATGTTTTTTTGATGGTTTAATTTTTTTTCACCGTACTATACACACTGGGTCAAATTGACCCGGAGCGAAAATTGCAGGAAATGGTTTGTACATCGAAAGGAACGCAAAATTTTTTCGGGGTCAATTTGACCCAAGTGTGTATAGGAAGCCTCCGATGAGAAAAAATCATCATACCGACTATTTACTCACCGAATCCAAATTTCCTATCGTCAAACCTTGATCCTCCACGAACGAGATCACTTCATAGAGACAACTCTGATCTAGAAATTTGATTGTAAAAAATTAAATACTTGGATTTTATCTCGAGAAGCATGATCAAGTCAAAAATGTTTTGATTTTCTTGTTTAGAGCGAAGGTCACTTGATCATTATCTCAAAATCCATGAGTTATTGGAATTTTGAGATTTTCTCTGGGTTTTTGTATCGAAAGGACAATATTTTACAAATGAATAATACCAGCCGCCGGTTGAAATACAAAATCAGCACGCACACGCGAAGGATTGAAATCGTCCGATCGCTGGTCCGTCAGCTCAAGAGTTTTTACCTCCTGAGA
The DNA here is from genome assembly GCA_037952995.1 of Hyposoter didymator. Lineage (NCBI taxonomy): Eukaryota > Metazoa > Arthropoda > Insecta > Hymenoptera > Ichneumonidae > Hyposoter > Hyposoter didymator. The sequence goes on from JBAJMU010000007.1 coordinate 720,504, forward strand.
GCGATGACCGACTGGAAAAAAGGAACAAGAAAAAAAAATGTCGTATCACTCGCTCACATCGCTTTTGGCCTCCATCTTTTTATTCAGTTTATCACGCGCGCAATATTTATAATTCTACCTTGAAATGTCTCGAACCACGGAGATATTTCGGGTTCGGATACAAGTCCATCGCTCGTTATTCTATGAACTTTGTATCGGTAAAAAGTGCCTGCCGAGAGATTCGTGAATGACGAGATGTTGGACGCGTTGCACTGTTCCTAGAGTCACAACGATCAATTTTACCCACGCAATGAATATTCACAATCGCAACTTTTCCCAAAAAGAATCAAAGTTACCAATTCGACTCGATATTTCTTCTCTTCACTTTCTTCCACGAAATCTTCGCTCCGCTGCTGCTGCTCGATCAACCAATTTCCAAGATTGTGTTTGATCCTTATTATGTTCGCGTCTTTGCAATGCAGACTCGCGTTGAAATTCGCTGGTCCAACAAATCTCGTTCCTTTTTTTTTATGAGAAAAAAAAAACATTCGAATTTACTGTTTCCTGGTGTTTTTTTCTGGGGGATTTTTGAATTATGAAATAAAATACCATTTTCCTGCCTCGAGAGATAAACGTCTTTGTCGACGTTTTGTCCTTTGTTTACTTCTTCGTGGCTGCTACATTTTTCTCGACAGTTTGTCTGAAAAATCGTGCAGGAACTATTATTCTGATTGTCGTGCGAAATTCACGAAAAAAATATGAACGAGATCATTGTTTCGCGAGGTACAGACGACGAAGAACGCGTTTTCAAAAATATTTCCATTTTTTTGCGAAAATCTTCGTATTTGGGAAGGATAAGAAGAAAAAATGGGAATTCGACTTTCGAAAGTTGGAGATCGGTGTCAGGGACAGGAAAGAGAAAAGCTCGGAATAAGGGCCGAATCGAAAATGGCGTTTTATCGATTTTACTGGAAAACTGGTTTTTTGCATGTTTATTGTCAACTGAGTCGAAGTTTCGTGGTATTTTTATCGATGTGACAAGCGCGACTCGATCGTGTATCATTATTTTCGTTGCGAAGAGGTATACGGAGAAGATATGGGTCTTTTTGACCCCGTTGGTTGGGATTACGCGCAAGCAGGGTTTATATAATTCTGGAGAAGCGATAATTCAACGCATCGAGAATGCCAAGTTGTTGCTCGTGCGACATCGTAGTCGTGGCCGATAAAAATATATTTCCGGCGACCGATCGCTCGGCTCTCGTCGTGTCGTTCGTCTCGTATTCATCGATTTCGTTCGTTGCCAGGGAGATCGCGAGGATTAGCGTGAAAGAATAATCGAGCAAGGAATAAAAATCGACGAGTGTGTATCCACGAGAAAACGGACTCAACAGAAAAGCGTCGTCGTGCAGTCGAAGAATAAAAAAAAAACAAGCATGTTCGTCACTCACAAAAAACTCAACCTCAAGGTCAAGCCTCGCTAACGAATTTTTATCAATCTCCGGGATTTATTGACTAGAGAGCCGCGCAACGCTCACGAGAAACGCGCGCCCCCGCGCCACCTAGCGGCCGCGCCCCTTACTAACGTTCCGCGAAAAATTTCGTCGCGGACACAATGCTCTTGGCATTAGAATATTCCTTCCGTTGACTCTGCAGCTCAACTATTTTCAAGGTATTTGCGAGGAGTAGATACGATCGGGTTGTATAATAAAAAGAACGCGGAACCTCGTAATTCATTATCGCAGCCGAATTACAATTATTCGAGCGCGCGCGCGATGTGTAGGAGGCTTGTGCCTTCTTCTTCGTGGCTGTTCCATCCTTTTTCCTATTTACATATATTATATATATCAGCAGACGACGTCAATAGATAAAAACTTGAAGCAGAGACACTGCTGCGTAAATTTATATCAAGCACGCACATAAAATGCGTGCCATTGTAGACACACATCGTAGCGGCGTCGCTAAGCCGCCTAAATTCGATTATTTCGATGATAAGCGAGACGATCTACGAATGAAAAATGGAAACAATGGAATTTGAGGTTTGCCCGGAAAAAACAAGGCGCTCGCGAGAGGTTGGGGAAGTTTCAAGGACACGTACAGAAATCATCAATGAAAAAACTGCCTCCCACGCGCGCGACGCCATGAAAACTTTCCCTAACCGCCATTTTTTCGTGTTTAGGAAAAAAAAAAAGTTGTTTCTTCAAGTAAAAACGATTTTTCAGGCTTCGATCGAGTCGAATTCGAAGGCTCGATCGAAAGGCGCGGCGGGGTGAAGGGATTTGGGGCAGTAGCAACAGTTTCGAAACAACTGTGTCAACGAAACGTTTTTCGATACCGAAGAACGCAAACACTGACAACGAGCAGCTGAATCTTGTATTTCTCACCCACGAAATTGTTGCCTGTACACAGAAAATTATCAAATCCTCGTATATACGCGTCAGAATCGATCGCCCGGTGAAAAATCGATCTGCGCACGTTCCATCGAAGAAAATTCAATGTTTTTCTGTCTTTGCGAAAAATTCGTAAGAAAAATACGAAAAGGGTTATCCCTCGAAAAGATCGAAGCGAGAAACACGACTTACGTCCTTCGACTGACATTGACCGATGCATTTTGCCGCGTAAAGAGCTTCGTCCTCTGTCGAGAAGTTCCAGAAACACTCTCGATCGTTGTTGGTGGCTGCACAAATGGCTAATAGGACAAGAGCGACCGCACAGCGGAGAGTAACGTGCGAAATTCTCCGCATAGTTTTCCGCTCGTTAAAAAAATCCAAATGAAGGAAAAAATTTTTTACCAACAAAAAAGAAACTTTCGTATCGCGAACTTTCACACATTTCGCCTCTGGTCGAGCCCCCCGTTTGTAAAAAATTCAAAATGGCGATTTTCAACGGTTTTTCGAAAAAAAACGTTCAAATCCGTCAAAACTTAATCACCAAGCACGACAATCGCATTTTCGTCACTCCACCACTGTTTTTTCACTTGTTTCGCCCAGCAGCGTCCGCCTTTCGTACCGGAAGCGAAAAAAATTCTTTTCGCGCGGCAGTCCTAACAATATTTACGTTATTCTCACAAATTAATCGAATGCGCCAAATCCGCTCGCGCGCAAATCTTTCGCAACAAAATATACACCCCGAGACTTTGCTGTTATCCCGCCGCGTGCGCGATCCGAATAGTATTTCGATAAACTCGCGTTCGCGAGCGTTCTGAATGGTTTCGAAGTGGCGGAGGGGAGGGGGGCATTTGAATTGTGATTCTACGAGACAACGACTGGTAGGGACTTGACACCCGCGCATACGTGGACGGGGAGCTTTATCCCAGAATTTTCGTGATAAGAATCCGACGAAAAGCTCAGCAATTATTTTCGAAAAAGCCCGAAAACTTCAAAAATCGATTTCCACTAAAAATCCGTAATTTTCGTGTCGATACGATCGAGGCAAAAAAAAAGGCAATAAAAAAAAACCGTTTGACGAGATTTTTACAACTTTTTCAAAAATCTCTGAAAAAATAGAATCGAGAAATTAATTGCTTTGTTTGAATTTCTCGAACCACCGAACTCGACGAGTTTTTTCGCAACGACTTTGTCAAGTTTCGCGGGTTTGTGCATTTTTTGGTTTTTTTTTCTCGACAAACTATTCGTCTACTCCGCGCCGAACGCTCGTGGCGACTGAACGCACCACGCGAGTCTCTGTCGCTACCGATACGAAGGTAGAGAGAGAGAGAGAGAGCAAGAGAGAGGGAGAGATTGATTGATTGATTGGCAAAACGCATAAAATAGTAAGAAACGAAAATAGAAAAACTTCGAAAAAAAAAACCATAAAATATGGCGCAGAAAAAAAAAAGCAAAGCGAATACGAATGATGCACAGAAAATACAATAAAAGTACAAAAACAACAGCAGGAAAAACGGAAAATCAATTTTTTCCTTTTTTTTATTGGATTTCCGGCCGGGAAGGAAGAATTTTCGGTTCTGTGACGAAAATTCAGTCGCTGGTGAGAAAAGTTGATAATTCCAGGCCCAGGAATCGATGCAAATCTTGTTTATATTCTTTTTCATAAAAGTAGCCACAGCACGAGAAACGTTACGGTTTTTTTTCGTATAAACATATGTACAGTGGGCCGAGGTGCGGCAGTTGCGAAAAGTTTCCACCTTTCAAGGTTTCTTCTTGGCCATTTTCATGAAAAGCACCATGTCTGGAAAAATTGAAAAAGAAAAAAAGGAAATAAATGAATTTTCGGTGATTCGGAGGTCTAGAAATCTGGAGCAAACAGGAAAATCGTGGGGGAGCACTCACTGAAGAAAACTACGAGGACAAAAGCCACCATCAGCCAGACCCAACATCTCCACGTAGATTTCGTGTGTTCCTCGAGTTTCAACGATTCTAGTCGCAGTTTCGCGGCATTTTTGTCCGTCATCTTGTCAGATTTCTCGAGGGACCCAATATCCTGCTTAATTATCGAATTTGCTGTCAAGGCGTGCTCCTTCATGCTGCTCGTCATGAGAATCATATTCTCTGCTATTTTCTCCTGCATGTTTCTGTTGTACTTGAGCAGGGCGTCCAGATCTTGATCCTGGCTCGGCGAACTCGCTGCACGGTGCCGGAGCTTATTTGCGCTCGAGGAATCGCTGCTGTTTCTTCCTCCTGTAGAAATCATTTGGGATTGATAAACAGTCGGCAACGATTTTTGTCGCACGAACTAGTTTTTGAGAAAAATTTATTCAGATTTGTTTTTCAATAAATTGATGGAAATTATTATCCAAATTGTTCAATTTTATAAAAATTGCTAAAAATTCAATTTTATAAAAATTGATGACAATTCAATTCTATAAAAATTTGTGAAAATTCAATTTTGTAAGAATTTATGAAAATTTAATTTTATATAAATTTATAAAAATTCAATTTTATAGAAATTTATAAAAATTCAATTTTATAAGAATTTATAAAAATTTAATTTTATAGAAATTTATAAAAATTCAATTTTATAGAAATTTACAAAAATTCAATTTTATAGAAATTTATAAAAATTCAATTTTATATAAATTTATGACAGTTCAATTCTATAAAAATTTGTGAAAATTCAATTTTGTAAGAATTTATAAAAATTTAATTTTATATAAATTTATAAAAATTCAATTTTATGAGAATTAATAAAAATTCAATTTAATAAAAATTTATGAAAATTCAATTGTATAAGAATTTGTGAAAATTCAATTTTATAAGAATTTATAAAAATTCAATTTCATAAAAATTTATGAAAATTCAATTCTATAAAAATTTATGAAAATTCAATTTTATAAAAATGTTTAAAAATGTAATTTTATAAAAATTTTATAACAATTCATGAAAATTTATAAAAATTGGCAAATATATTTATTAATTTTCTTATTTATTAGAATTTCTGATAAAAATTATTCAATTTTTATCAATTTCCAAATAATTTAATTTTTAGTGTATAAAAATTAATTCAATTTTTATTCCATTTAAATTTTATCGATTTTTTTTATTCTATAAAAATAATTCAATTTTTATCGAATAATTTCGATAAATTTTCATTGATTTTAAAATAATTCTATTTTGATGACGTAATTAATTAAAATTTAAACATCATGAAAGAATGGGAAAGGAATAATACGATTACCGGCTGCGCTGTCATCCACGTTGAACAATTCGCTGCGTAGCTCTCGACTGTATTTAGCAGTTGTTTTCTGATGAATCTGGGACGTGACGCTGGGTCCATTGAGATCGGTTGCCATCATTGACGAATTTCTGGGCAGCATTTGTGCAGCTACGATTCTTTCGATGGGATTCGTCAGTTTGGAAGTCTCTATGACGCCTTTCAGGAAAGCCACTCGTCTCATGTACTCTGTCATGGTGTCGCGAGACGGTTTTCTGAAATTTGAATCGATCAGCTGACACTGCGTTTCGATCGCGAATGTTATTCGGAGGAATCGAGAGCAATTGTTATACGTACTTGGGCGAGTCCTGTAGGTCCTTGAGCATATCGTCCAGCGCCAAAATGAACTGGAAACGAAATAATCATGCGTTACGATAAAAAACACGAAACAATTGTGACGCGACTGTTTGGATTATTGCACGTTGCTGTACTTTTTCGAGCCTCCACCTCCATTTCTCAAGATGGGAATCTTCTTTGGCCATTATTTCACATCGAGACAACAATCGTTTCACATTCACTTCCAGTCTCGATGTTTCCATCATTTCTCCAACGAAATTTCGTGTAGCTTTGGATTTTATAACGAAAGACTTTTGCTGCCGCACTGTCGTCCCCCTCGTGCATGCGCTGGACGTCCGCTCGCGACCGTACCGGGCTGCAAACTAATCGCTACGAAAGACTCAAACTACTAGCGACATCTGCAACGTCACATAACCAAAAAGAAGCCCGAAACCAAAACAATAATCAGCTGCTGCGCCCGTGCTGTGCTGCTGCGACTGTCGCGAGCGAACGACGTACCAGCAGCGAACAAGAGGTAAAGAGACATTTTTTCCATTATTCGCAATCGAACACTTTCACCTTTACGGGCGCGGTGACAAAATCAAATCGATTTTTAACTTCGTAATATCCTTCGAAATCCTAAGAGACTCAAAACTCAATTTGCCATTTCGATGCACGTGAATTTCAAAAAGATCGAAAAGCTTCGTAACTAACCAACAAAAGTGAGGTTAGAATTTTCTATTTATACAAATACATTGTCGATACGGTTTTCCCAATTGAAAAAAACCCTCCCACATCCGCTGGCAGAGCCTTTTCGTAATTAAATCGAGCGACATCGAAGAATTTTAATCCTGAAAATTCGGGATGAGACGCAACGACATCGCGGACTGTAAAGAATCGCTGCGACGACAATCGCGGCAAATATCCAACGAATCCTGTTGTTTCAGGTGCATACGATGCAAAAATGATTCTCACCCGATGTCGACACATATTACAATACAATCGACTCGTTTACGCGAATCCAAACGTGTCGCCGGTCCTCGCTCTCAGCTCCTTCAAAATCGAACGTAATGCCGTTAGCGAGTTTAAGGAGCACCAGCAAAAACGATACTATCGTAATTTTGGGCACGCGAGGCTCAAGCTCCCCGTAGCTAGGATCGTCGTCTATATCGGCACGATCACAGCCTTGATATCGACGTTGATCGATTGGCGATGGTGAGTCCGCGCGAACCCGCGAATTTCCATTTTCCCTTGGGTGTAGACGAAAAATAAAAATTGCCGGCTTAACAGGCTGAAAACAAAGATGATGCCGCGCGTGGACGCGGCCGAAATGCTGACCGAGAAGAAGAAAGCGAGCAAGGAGGACGGGGAAGAGTCGATGGAGCACGCAGACGCGGAGGAGCCGAAAAAGAAAAAGTCCAAGAAGCAGAAAGTCGGCTTCCGCGATAGAAAGGTTTAAGATTCTTCTATTTGTTTAGTTTTTTTTCTGTTCTCTGATAACGATGAATAAAGGATGCGCCGAGGTTTCATGAAATTCGACGCAAGGATTTTTAGAGAGAGGACGAAATTTTAGACGCAAAACGGAATGAAATTTCCATGGCGATTTATTGAAACTCGGAGAGTTTTTGCAGATAATAGAATATGAAAATAGGATGAGATCGTATTCCACTCCGGACAAAATATTTCGATATTTTGCTACGGTGAAGGTGACTAGCGCGGAAGGTACAGAAATCTACATGACCCCGGATGATTTCTTGAGAGCCATAACGCCCGGCATGAAACAACCGGACGGTAAATTTCTCAGAACAGTTTCATTGGTTTCTTATTAATTTCTTTGGGAAATTCTTCATTGGTACTCGGCAATCTGGACTAACGCTCTCACGCGCTGTAACTAAATTCAAATTTCCACCGCGGTGAGTTTTTCCGCAGCAATTTGCGGCGCAGCTTGCAGGGAGAGAAAAAAAAAGTATTTCCTCTCGTCAGGTATTGCGCGTGGAACTTTCTGTGTCTTTCCACATTTCTCCTCCTCCCGGTCGCTCCTGTTTGTGTCTAACGCAAGAGTTTGATGGAACTTGCGCGCTTTACTAACTTTTATTGCGTTTAATGCGAGGGATGAGCGCATGAGAGGCAACGGCGTTGGTGGGGCTGTTGCTAACGTGTTTGTGCGATTGCCACACAGATAATAGAGTACGAAAATCGTATGAGACATTATTCGACACCCGACAAAGTCTTTCGATATTTTGCGACGCTGCAAATCGTCTTCAACGATCATTCCCACGAGGTTTTTATGACGCCGGACGATTTCTTGAGATCGATGACTCCTGGGGTTAAACAGCCGGATGGTAAATCCCCATAACTCGTCAATTCCTTTACGTTTTTTATCGTCGAAGCATTTGCCCTTTTTTTCATCACCTTTTTTTTCACAGACAACAAAAAACCGATCGGGAAGCTGCTTGCATGCTTTTCTGCCTGTTGCGTCACTCATTTCTCACGCGATGCATGGCTCGGTACCAATTTTTCTATTTCAACCTTTCTCAGTCGCATCTCCGGATCGTGACCCAACAGTCATTGGGCCTGTAATCACCGCCATTCACTTTGGAGAGTGATAAAGAATTCAAAAAATCGAAAAAAAATTTGAAATTGCAAAAAATAAATAATAAAAATAAAAATTGAAATTTTTTTCCCAAAATTTCCAAGTTGTGTAATTTTTGATGCAAAAAAAAATTCGAAAAAATTACTTTTTCGATAAAAAGGCATGCAGAAATTTGAATTTTCAATTATAAAGAGAAAAAAACATTCTAGAAGGTAGAAAAATGGCTGGGGATGATGACTGTTCAGGGTTTAATCATAATTCATCGTTCGATGGTTATTTGCTCGCATGCGTTTATCCTTTTCGTCATTTCATCGTTGCACAAGCTCCCTGAATTCCTTTTCGTAATATTTTCCATGAAATTTCTTCAGGGCTCGGATTGGATCAATACAAACGAGTGGATCCAAAGGTGTGTAAAAAAAAATGATAATCGAGAAGTCAGTGATTCGATTCTGCAGCCAATCCAATAACTTTACCGATTGATGAAGAGTTATTATTCGTCCTTACAGAACGTCCAAGCGAAATTGGAGCTGGAGCTCGACGAGGACAGTATTTTTTACAAACTCGGAAGTTCCGGCCTCATTACGTTTTCCGATTACATATTTTTGTTGACTGTGCTTTCCAGTAAGTTGCCACTTTTTTTTGTGATTATCGTGTTCTTCGTAATTCCCGGATTCGGAGTCTTTAAGATTTTGTCTCTTTTACAGCCTCTAGACGTCATTTTGAAATTGCCTTCAGAATGTTCGATTTCAATGGCGATGGCGACGTCGATTCCGAAGAGTTTGGCAAGGTCGCCACTCTTATTCGACAACAAACCAGCATCGGGACTCGCCATCGAGATCATGCCAACACCGGAAATACGTTCAAGGTACGAGGATCCCGTAAAATTTTTAATTGAAATTTAAGTTGGAATTAAAATTGAAATTGAATTTAAAATTCAAATAAAAATCAAAAAATTCAATCAAAAATTCAAATAAAAATTCAAAAAAGAATTCAAATAAAAATTTAAATAAAAATTCAAATAAAAATTCAAATAACAATTCAAATAAAAATTAAAATGGAAATTCAAATAAAAATTCAAACAAAAATTCAAATAGAAATTCAAATAAAAATTCAAATAAAAATTCGAATCGAGATTAAAATAAAAATTCAAACAAAAATTCAAATGAAGATTAAAATAAAAATTCAAATAGAAATTCAAATAAAAATTCAAATAACAATCAAATAAAAATTCAAATGGAAATTGAAATAAAAATTCAAACAAACATTCAAATGAAAATTCAAATAAAAATTCAAATAAAAATTCAAATAGAAATTCAAATAAAAATTCAAATAAAAATTCAAACAAAAATTCAAATGAAGATTAAAATAAAAATTCAAATAGAAATTCAAACAAAAATTCAAATAAAAATTCAAATAAAAATTCAAATAAAAATTCAAATAAAAATTAAAATATAAATTTAAAAATTCAAATAAAAATTCAAATAAAAATTCAAATAAAAATTCAAATAAAAATTGGAATAAAAAACGAAATTAACGTCGTTCTCTCTGTTTCTCTCTCAGGGTGTCAACTCGGCATTGACGACGTACTTTTTCGGTCCCAACATGAAGCAAAAACTGACGATAGAAAAGTTCTTGGACTTCCAGGAACAGTTACAAAAGGAGATCCTCAGTCTCGAGGTAATTCTCTTTACTTATTCATCAGCGAAAAATAAAAATCGTCGATACGAGGCAATTTTTCCCACGATTTGGATTAAAAAATGCGAATTTCGGCGCAGTTTGAACGTCGGAATCCCGACAGCAACGGAAATATATCGGAAGTCGATTTCACCGAATTACTCTTGGCCTACGCGGGTTATCCAGAGAAAAAAAAGGCCAAAATGTTGAAAAGAGTGAAAAAAAGGTATTTCCAGTTCCTTTCCATCGATTTTCTCTTCAGCATATTTTCCTCGGCTCCCCCTCGTGCAATTTGATCAATTTCTTGAATCTTTGTCCCGTACAGTTTCAAGGATCACGCCAAGGGTATAAACAAGGAAGATTATCTCAAGTTCTTCCACTTTCTCAACAACATCAACGACGTCGATACCGCGTTGACTTTTTACCACATCGCCGGAGCTTCGATCGATCAAGGTATCCAAAATTATCGAATTGAGAGCCAAAAATTGTTGCCCGAGAATTGTCAAATGGAGATTAAACTCTGCGGATCGAATTTTCGTCGAAAATCTAGTTTTTCAAAACGTTTTCTTTTGAAATGGAACAAACGCAACGAGTACGATCACGAAACCTCAAAGTAGAATCCATGGAGAGTGTTCCAGAATTTTTTCCCATTTTTTGGTCTCTAAATACGTGAGACATGAGTGGCAGGACGAAAAGGACCTTCCGGGGTATAAAAAATCATGATCCGCGGCGATTAAATTTTTATCATTAAATAAATTATAATAATAACGAAAAAAAAAAAAAAAAATATAAATAATAAAAATAAAATAGCAATAATTTATTTAAAAAGCTGAAAAAGCTGAAAAAAAAATATTTATAACAAAAAATTCGCGAAATCGTTGACTATTGCGCGAAAAACTTCAAAATGTCATATTTTTATGAATTTTTTTACTAAATCGAATGTTTCACGTTTGCAATAAATAAATAAATAAATAAATAAATAAATATAAATAATAAAAATAACAATAATTTAATTAAAAAGCTGAAAATAAATATTTATAACGAAAAATTCGCGAAATCGTTGACTATTGCGCGAAAAACTTCAAAATGTCATATTTTTATGAATTTTTCGACTAAATCGAACGTTCGACGTTTGCAGCGACGCTGAAGCACGTGGCGAAGACGGTGGCGCACGTGGATTTGAACGATCACGTGATTCAAGTTGTCTACACGATATTCGACGAGAACAGTGAGTGAAAACTGCTCGAATTTCCATTCCAGTTCTCCTTGTTACTCGCCAACTCTACGAGCAATTTTTTCTTCATTTTTTAAGTGGACGGACAGCTGAGCAACCGGGAATTTGTGTCGGTGATGAAAAACCGAGTTCTGCGAGGTTTGGAGAAGCCGAAAGACACGGGATTCGTGAAGCTCATGCAGTCGATGATAAAATGCGCGAAGCACAGTTATCCAGTCAATTTCGAGAAGTAGAAAAAAGATAAACAGCCAAAGTCTCGTGAGCTTTTTTTTTCTCCTTGAAATCGTCGTTATTTTTTAATTTTTTACATTTAGACATTTTTCGCGTTCGTGGGCGAGTGCGAGGCTCGATCTCGTCTTCGCAAGAATGTGCCACGCGAAAAACTGTCGCTCGGTATCGCCCAAGAAGCGAAAATCATGCTCTGACTTTTTTATTTTTATCGCGTTTGACACTCGAGCTCGGAATAACGCTTTCTCTGTGATTTTTCACACTTTCACAACTTTCAGCGTGATCGATCGAGCGTAGCGCTTGAGACAAAATATATGTATACATGTTTTTTCCAACCACATTTTTCCTGTAGCTGGCTCATCGGCTGGAAAAATCCTCAGTACGATTCTTCGCTCCATACGATTCGAACAATATATTTCGCTTGCTTCCCTTACACTCGACTATCGTTATTTACCAAGTTTACCAAATATCTTGGCAACCATTATGCCATTTTTATTCTTCGTCTTTATTCTCCTCAACGACGTTTCCATTTCGCCTGGAAATTGTCGTAAAATGAGGGAAAATAAAAATCCTAGTCGTCGGGAAAATCCTCACGAGGACGTCGATTCAATTCGACAAATTTTCAACCATCAATTACCGCGACGAGCTCTTGTTGATGTTCTCCACAAAGGACAATACTTCCAGTACGTAAATTGAACCCCCGATACATTTTTCTTTGTCAATTTTTTATAAAAATTAATTAATTAATTAAAATTAATTCAATTAATTTAAATTATTAATTTTGATAAACCAATTTTTTGAAATTGTTTATTGGCACTCCCGCAGAGACATATTCTCGGAACACCTGGAACCTCTGAAGATTCAATTCGGACACGTGTGTGAAAATCCTCACGAATGGGAACAACGATTCGAGAGAAAAGATTTGAAGAATAATCAGCACCAAGGCAAGGTATGTCTCGATTATTGACTAATGGTTTTTCTTCGACGAAGTTGCTCCGTCGAGAAGATTTTAATTTTTTTAAAATTTAAATTAATTTAATTAAATTTAAATTAATTTAATTAAATTTTAATTAATTTAATTAAATTTTAATTAATTTAATTAAATTTTAATTAATTTAATTAAATTTTAATTTATTTAATTAAATTTTAATTAATTTAAAAGGAAAACGTTGCTCTGGAGATTCTTGATCGTTTACAGGTTCGCTGGGGAAATAAAAATGGCGGGTACGGTGAACACTACTGGGATCTCAATCACGGACAATAAGTTTTTCGTTAATATTTTAAGCGAAAAGTATGAATTTTTGGGAAGCCTGGAAGCCTTGGGAGTTTGTTCGCGAGTGTAATTAAAAAATAAATACATTTTTTTCTGCAGGAACGTTTTTAATTCCTTTTTGCTCCGTCGCGGCGCGCGTTCTCTCGGCAGCCCGCATTTGTCGTGAAACACAAAAATGACGCGGGACGTCAACATTTTTCCAAATTGTCAACAAAAAAGTCAGTTTTGCTCCGACGCTTTCGCATGAATTTATTTTGGATCCATTTTAACATTTTTTTCTAACGAAAAATCAAAATCCAATATGGACAGTGACGTCGCAGCGTGCGAGAAAAAATTAGGAAAAGAACCTCCACTCGGGAGCCACGAAAATACAAATCATCAAGTTACTCTGAGCAAAAATGTTACTGAGCGATTGCAAACTGGTATGTCTTGCATTTTTTAACTCCCTCAAATCCTCGAGTCCATGACTCGCAATTTTTTATCGTTATTTCCGGAAAATCAACAAAATTGAAGTGATTTTTTCTTTTTTTTCATTCGCAACCCATAATCCCCCCCCTCCCCGATTTTCTGTTGCACTACAAGAGGAAATTCTTCCACTACGATCCTCTGAGAGCCTCAATTAGCGAATTTTAGCGTTTGTGGTAATCGCAACAGGTCGAAAAGCGACGTTAAAGAAAATACAAACCAAAAATTGAATTTAAAAAAATGAAAAAAATAAATTTCTATACGATAATTAATTTTTGAGAGCCAAGGGACAATTCCATTGAGCATAAGAAAATGCAAATAAATAATAACAATAAATTCTAGAGAATGTTAATCGCAAAGAGATGCTGGTCTTGCATAATAATCCAATAAATAAATAATAATATCTAATAAATAATCTAATAAATAAAATAAAATCTAGAAAATGTAAATTGTAGAAAATGGTAATCGCAAAGAGATGCTGGTCTTGAATTTTTTTGTTTTTTTATATGCAGGTATAGTCGATAGTGATCGTTTAGATAATTACGACACTTATTGGATAAACAAGCTCGCCTGTATCGACGAATCGCACTCGGTTCGAAATAATTTGGATATCGACGAAGCCGAGGAAAAGTTGGAAAACATAATGAAGTACACGCAGCGTGCGACTGCAGGACAAAAAGATTCCGCTTTTCACCAGATATTGGAGAAGGATAGCGTGAGTACGCCGGAATATAGATTTTTTTTTTGTTCACATTTGAACTCATTCATTTTTTAATTCTTTTTATTTATTAAATAAAAAATAAAATATAAATTTATTAAATTATTTACAATATTCAGGTCAAAGACTGTTTTGAAATGTCTCAAGGGCACACCCTCAACTGTAACGCGGCGGTAGAGAGTTTTGTCGAACAAGTAGATCGCCTGATGTACGACGCTGTACGAAAAGATCCGTCGGCGAGCTACGTGCTGTCCGATAAAAAATTAACGTATGCCGAAAGATTTAAACGTGAATTTCAATATTAAAGGTTTTTTGTGAACATGGGAAAAAAATAATACGAAGAAGAATTGGAAATTCGGAAAAACAATCAATTCTTAAGAATCGCATGTTTTCTGCAAAGTGTCGACATACACATTGACGACTCTGTCACGCAAGCATCGGTGGTTCAGTGGTAGAATGCTCGCCTGCCACGCGGGCGGCCCGGGTTCGATTCCCGGCCGATGCAAAATTTTTTTTTTTTTTTTTGGCACTAAATAACAATCTAATTAAACATTCGGTCCCAGAGGCCATTGCATTCGATTTTCAGACTCACAGTTCAACCTTTTTTGACGTGGAAGTGTAAATACATGTTTCCAATGTTTGAAAAGTCATTTTTAAAGCGATTGACTTTTCAACTGCTGAAAAAGAAGCAGCAAAGCTAAATCGTGCCACTCATTATTCACTCGCTTTCCATTACAGCCCGAGCCCTAACTCACTGCCATTTAAAAAAGATTGACTTGTTGAAAATCGAATGGCATTTCCATGAAATATTTGATGCATTCTGGTTCTCATAGTGACATTCTTCTCCACCTGTGAGACCCCGAAACGTACACATGCCAAGTTTTTGTAGTCTCTCGTTTATTTCTCTTTGGAGAAAAAAAAAAAATTTCCGGTATTTTTGGTAAAATTTCTAACGAGGTGCAATTTTTTTCAAATTTTCCAACGTTTTTTCTTCGAGATATTAATAATTCTAGCAGCTCATTAATAAAAAATTGAACTTTGGAGAAATGGAGCGCTCCATTTCCATCAAAATCGCGTTTTGAAAATATCAGATGCCAACTTTGCAAATGCATCATAGCATCTCATCAAATTCTGAGCGCCTGACATACTCAAAAGTCCAAATCCGTGCAGTTCTATGTTCTAAACGATTTTCAACAATTTTCAACAATAATTCCGGCGATTAAACTATTGAAATAGCGTCTTGGAGAAATGGGATGCTAACTTGGCAAATACATCGACGTATCTGATGAAATTCCAAGGGCCTGACTACAGCAGATCCTACAATGATTATTTAGACTCGTGAGCCCGAGTATGTAAAATCGTGCAAAGAACACGCCTCTTTCTATCGATATTCGTGAATAACTTGGCTCTAAGCTGCACAGGGATGCTGCCTGGTACTCTCGACGAAACGAGACGCGATTCCCAACGAGCGCGACAAGAAAAAATAAAAAATAAAGTTGAAGCGGTGGGGGCCGGAGAAGAGCTCGCGCGAGGCTGAAATGGTGGAGGTGGTGGTAAAAAGTAGATGGGGCGAATATGCCAGTTGCTCTGTCGAGATACAGAGAGCAGAGCTTGGGAGCTCGAGAGGGTCAGTAACACGCGGGGCCTTCCAAACAACGGACCTATTCTATTCCGCGCGCGTGCGCGCGCGTTACTTTCGCCTCGATAAGTTCAATAGAAAAAAGTCATTCCAACGGCAACAAGTAGCGATGAATTTTTTCTCAAATTGTGTCAAAAATCAAGGAACGAAATTCCAAAAACCTCGTGACTTGTCTCTCGAATAATCGACGTTGAGTGAAAATTTGAAAAAGTGTTTTTCAAGTGCTTTTTAAATTCTACAAAAAAGACTGCGCGAATAATTAATTTAAAAAAAAACAAATCGAGCGTTTCCGCTGGTTGAATCGATCGCGATTGTCCGATGATTCCCTCTCCATCTCGTATCCTCCGAGTGCAGCTTCCCACAACAAGACTGCACATGTGTACGGCGAAGAAAGCGTAAAAAGTTGATTTACGATGAGTTCGGGGAAGCTGCAACAACGAGCCTCGTATGCAGCGGTAGCAACGAGACTCTCAACGTTGAACAATAATTCTCAAACAAGCCAACGACGACGACTAGTTTCCAAATATTATTCTCGTTATTCTCGAGTTTCCGGTTCTTTGCTATTCGTTGGTGAGCCGAAGCGGCACTTTTTCAAGAAACACCTGAATAATCTAGGACGTAATACCAAAAGTGTGTCAATACGAAATCATCGTACTGACACTCGCGCTCTATGAATGTTGACAAATAAAATACGAGACTGCTGTTATCGCTAGAGCAGGCGAACTCAGCACGTGGCTAAAGTTTCGTTGCGGCGGGAAAAGGGATGCTCGAATATAAAAAAAACGTTAAGTAAAAATGTGGTGGTTCTGGGTGGTTGTGGTGGTTTTGGTGGCGCGAAGTGCATGGCTCGTTGAAGCAGGTGCTTGCGAACCAATCAGAATCGAAATGTGTCGAGGTCTCGGTTACAACGTTACGACTATGCCCAATTTGGTTGGCCACGAGATTCAAGGAGATGCAGATTTTACTTTGCAGACTTTTGGCCCCCTCATTCAGTACGGATGCAGGTATTGTGCTGAGAATTGATAAATCGCAACTTTGGAATTGACACTTTGTCTGTAAACCTGGTTCATTCGTGTCTGGACCAATAAACCGGATCGCTCCATCTATTGGATTAAAAATCGATGAAAAAATGAATTTTCCTACAATTTTATAATTGAAACTCCAAGTTGAAGATTTCGAACAGTAGCCTGCGTTTTTTTAGAATTTTTGGAACGTAATAACAGGCTGAAAGAACTGTGTGTCCAGATTCACGGACGAAAGGTGCGGAAAAAACGTTTGGAGACGAAATGTCAAGCCTAGAACTACGAGCCTGGGTAGATATCTGCCCCGGTTGAATTTGAGCCAAATCGGCGGTAACAGCTATTCGAAAGTTTATCCAAACTTGGAACAACGTTCCTAAACTAGTTTTTCAGCACTTTTTGGTATTGAAATCGATTTTTCGCCAAGTAGATCTCGATGAAATTGAATTTGCTCTTCACCATTCTCTTTGGCATGAAAAAACGAAAAGATTCATGTACTTATAAGTCGAATTACTGCTTTGAGAACGATTTTACGAACAAGAAACCCATGGGGTTGATATTTACCCGATTTTGTAGTTTAAAGACGCCGGTTCCATGGTTAACCGGCTTCGTGCTCCAGGAACATTGTAGATATTCGTTTGTTTTTTCAGCGCCCAGCTGCACCTGTTCTTATGCTCGGTTTATGCCCCGATGTGCACCGAGAAGGTGTCCTCGCCGATTGGGCCTTGTCGGGGTTTGTGCGAACAAGTGCGAGCTCGATGTTACCCGGTGCTCCA
This sequence comes from Hyposoter didymator, assembly GCA_037952995.1. Lineage (NCBI taxonomy): Eukaryota > Metazoa > Arthropoda > Insecta > Hymenoptera > Ichneumonidae > Hyposoter > Hyposoter didymator. The sequence goes on from JBAJMU010000007.1 coordinate 738,045, forward strand.
GGGTTTTGGTTTTCCTTGGCCAGCAGCTTTGAACTGTTCCAAATTTCCACCTGAAAACAATCATCAGCACATGTGCATGGAGGGGCCCGGTGAACCTGGGCCCGTCAACCCGATACAGGTTGGTCCTGCCGTCCCCCACTCTTTTCTTACGTCATATGACCAATCAAGACTTCGCCATTCTCGATCTTGTTATCAAATCGTCACGAGACTATAAATTGACCTGTTTAAATTGTCAAAGGCGATCGGTGGCGGGAATGGGCCTTGGGGATGTTCGCTGTACGCGAAATCAGGTCGATACATATTTCTAAACCGTTCTGGAAGATGCGCGCCAGCCTGTGAGGCTGATATTCTTTGGACGCAGCGAGACAAGCGATTGGCCGAGGCCTGGATGGTCGCGCTGGTAACTCTGTGTTTAATATCGGTCCTCGGGGGCATGTTCACTTTCCTGAGGCCCCGATACCACCAGCCAATAACCGTCAGTACCGGAGGTCCGTAAATTTCGATCAAGAAATCCAACTATTGTTTGAAAAATTCGATAAAATCGTTTCTTTTTTTGCCACCACAGAGAGCGCCATCGCTTGCCTGGCATTTTGTCACGCGGCCGTTGGAATCGGTTACGTAATTCGTTTGGCAGCCGGCAGAATCGCTGTCGCATGCACCTCCGCCCTTCCGCTTCACCCTCAAGATCAAGTCCCCATCTTGGCCCAACAACAACAGCAACAACAACAACAGTATCTCACCCAAGATGGCCTCGGAAATCCTTACTGCGCAGTCGTCTTCCTTCTGCTCTATTACTTCGGGAACGCCGCCAGTGTTTGGTAAGTTGACAACAAGTTGATTCCGCGTCGATATACACAGGAAGTAAGCTGTTCCCTCGCACAGTCTCGTAGTGCGAAAAGTTTATTTCTCAAGATGGCGGCCGAAAGATCGAACTTTGTGACGCGATCGAGTGAAAAAAATCGATAGACTAAAAAATTCGATATCTCGAAAACTATCAAGAATATCAAAAAATGTTATTCTTCATTTTCGATTTGTTTCGTCGAGATGTAAAAGAATCACTCACCAAATCTTGGCTCCGGGAAATCGCACTCTTGCCATTTCGCGCGCAGTTACGAAACGCGACGCTAGTTCATTTTTCCACCGCCATCGATGTCACTGGCCACTAACGAGTCCCACTCGCCAAGTGTTGACCTTGACCGTCCTTCAATCCCACAAAATCCATCTAAACACGAATCCATAAGCATCACGTCAAAAAAAAAACACGAAATTCGATCGATTTTTCAATTTCACGTTCGACCGACGAGCAGCAACGCAATAAAATAAAATGATGAAGAGAAAAGGGTCAGCGGAATATTTCTCGTTATCGATTCGCGAAGCGGGCATTGACGATTACGAAAAAAATTCTCGAGTGCCAGCGCCGAGAGTTTATTCGCACGGTTCTTTGTGCCTGAGATTCGCTTCTCGCTCTCTCTCTCGTTCTCGTTGCCCCGTAATAACGATTATTATTGTTGTTGGTCCTGTGGGTCGGAGAAGGCTGTAGAGCTCGTTGGACGGAAGAAGAATGGAATATAAATACATACAGCACGTATAATATGCATGTGGCGGTCGGAGTGAGGAGGGGAGGGGGGGAGGAAAGTCGAAGAAGAGGCAAGGGAGAGCCACGTTGCATTTCACGAAGTGGCTTGTACGATGCCGTCGGTGGTAGAAAACGAGGGGGCCCGGAGTGGGCCTGCTCGCCCGGAGATGTGAAAAAGGAGGCAGGAGGTGAGGGGCAACGGGAGAGGGGATAACAATCTGGCAACAGTGTTGTGAAGCTCCCCTCGTGTACCGCTAACGAGGCTTCGACTCCCATCTCGTGGATATTCGTGAGGCCAACGAACAAGACCTTCTCTTCGTTTCCTCCTCCTCCTCCTCCTCCTCCTTTCTCTCCTTTCTCTTGTTCTTCTCGTTGAGCTGCTGCTGCTGCTGCTGCTGCTGCTGCTCTCGGCCCGAAAGAGTTTCTCCACGTTTTCTCATCTCCCGATCTACCGGGTAGTCCCGAAGCCTCTCGCATTATTATTTACTACGTCCTACGAGAAACAAGCTCCAGACTTTTTTATTCTTCGCGTAGGTATTTTCTTTCCATCCGAATACCGATAATATCCTCTCGATCGCGAACGCCCCGATCCCATTATTCCTTCGTACACTCTCCCGAGAGCACCGAGTCGAAAAAAAAAAAAAAAAAATTTTTTTTTTGAAAAAGATCGAATCACCCGTTGGATGCTGCCCACGTCGTGGCGATCTCGCTGGCTATATCCACGTGTATATTTAATATGTCTCGCGGATATACCTACTCGCCCGGCGTAGCATAGAGAGCGAGAGAAGGCGTTGCGGGCTCGCGTGGAAGGAGGAGAAAGGAGCTGGTGAGCCCCTCGTTTCTCTCGCTCGCTGGATAACCATGCAGAGTCAATGGCATTCCTTCTCTCCCGAACGCCCCATCGCAGCAGCCCCGCGCTCACTAAAAAGAAATCAAAGAAAAACAAAACCGAGCCAGGCTCCCCGCGAGGAGCTCTCTTCCCTCTCTCCCTCGCACGCCTTTTATATATCCGACAATATATATCTATATCCTACAGACCCTACCAACGGCCTCCACACTATTCTCGAGACTACGCTAAACGAGTTTTAAGGAGAACGGATATATATAAAAGCAGCAGCGCTTTCCTAACACGATTCAACTCTCTCTCTCTCTCTTTTGTTATGATTTCGCTGTAATTTCGTTTTATCTTGATATCCATTTTTCCGTTATTACTGAAGATTTTCCTACATCGATGGCGTTTTTTATTTCATTTTTTTGAATTTTATTTTATTTTATTTCATTTTTTTGAATTTTATTTTATTTTATTCCATTTTTTCAAATTTTATTTTATTTTATTCCATTTTTTCAAATTTTATTGTATTTTATTCCATCTTCTCAAATTTTATTTTATTTTATTCCATTTTTTCAAATTTTATTTTATTTTATTCCATTTTTTCAAATTTCATTTCATTTTAATTTGGTTTATCTTATTTAATTTGATTTTTTTAAAATTTGTTTTGGTTTATTTTATTTAATTTGATTTTAAAAAATTTTATTTTGTTTCATTCAATTTTTTTTGATTTTTTTTAAATTTAGTTTGTTTTATTTTATTTTATTTCATTTTCTAAAATTTTATTTTGTTTCACTTTATTTAATTTTATTTTATTTCATTTTTTTTAATTTTATTTCATTTCATTTCATTTTTTTAAATTTTATTTCGTTTTATTTTATTTTATTTTATTTTATTTTGGTGATTATATATTTTGTTTTCTGAATTATTTTTCTAATTGCCTAACAATTCGCAGACTAAGCCGAAAAATAAATCAATCGATCAATCCTTTTTTGCTCGTTTGTGCGTGTCCAAGAGAAAGGGGTTTCGCAGCAGAGCGAGTGTATCTAGTCTGATTTTTTATTGAGCCAGGTTTACCATCGTGTCAAGCAATTTTCCTTATCCATGCTCCCAGGACAAATATAACGTTTCAAAAATAGTCGCCCCGGAGCTCCGCCAGCATCTGTGACACAACTCCTTCGCTCTAAGAGCGTTATCTGATGAAAAAATCCGAGGCATCGCTCGCTCGCTCGACTCGAGTCACTCGCTACGTTTTCGTCGTCGAGAACTTCTTCCCTGACCTCGATTCCACTTTTCCACTATCCCCGAGATCTCTGTTCCCTATCGTAGATTTCCAGCTACCATTTCGTTGCATTATTCGATAGCAAACCCAGACGTTGCCTCGTCAGTTTCGACGATTCATTTCTTAACTTATCGATTTTCCATCAGAGAGCCAGAAATTTTCATACAGTTTTCCAGAATTCGCAAATTTGAATTTTGAATATTCGATCGAAAAAGTTTCTCAAATTTTTTATTGATTTTTATGAAAAAACTGGACGGAGTACACACTGGGTCAAATTGACCCGGGGTCTGAATGGCATTGCTGCATTAAAATGTATGAATCGCGACGAAAACTCATCATTTTTTGTAGCAGAGCGCAAAATTTTCATAATTTCGTTGTCACCGATAATGGGAAAGTCTTCTTTGTCATTGAAAAACTGAATTTACCAGAAAAATTGAAAGAATCGCGTTATTTATTAATAATTAATACAAAAATAAAAAATAATTAATAAAAAAATCAATTTGTCCATGGATTCCAACGATTGAAACTTCAGTACCATCGAAAAATTCGTTTTCTGGGCCCGGCGAATGTGCAAGAATAAAAAAGTTGGAGAATTCGAAAAATTTCGAAAGAATTCGAAAAAAATAATTAATAAAAAAATACAATAAATAAATAATGAATAAAAAATCAATTTCTCGTTGGATTCCAACGATTCAAACTTCAGTACCATCGAAAAATTCGATTTTTGGGCCCGGCGAATGTGAAAGAAGAAAAAAGTTGCAGAATTCGAAAAATTTCGTTACGAGACTCTTTATAAAAAATCTACAGAGTTTTCTGGTTTCCTGGAGAAGGAAGAAAATAATCGAAGAAGAAGCAGGAAAGGAAAGAGCCCTGCATATTCGTCCCTCGCTCGGACGGATCGAATGGGTTGGGTGGTCGTGGCGTTGGTACATCGTAAACGTATCTATACGTAGTTAGTATGGGTTGATGAGAGCGAGAGAGCGTAAAGCCATAAGGAGATTCGGATGCACGAGGAGAATGAGTCGCGACGAGCGGGGAGAAGGAGGGAGGATGCTTGTCCGCGGTGGTGCGAAGAGGAGCGGGCGAACGAGGGACCGAGCGCATAACGACTCGCTAACTAACAAAACAAACACGAAATGACTGTACCGGTGGATCTCCTCGCTGGCTCATCTCATCGCTCGCTGATTATATACCCCGGAGCTCTAGCCAAAGTCCCACCACTCATTCGCGATCGGCCTTTCCGCTCCTCGTTTCATATTTACGTCGTTTTCTCTGGGTAGCTCCTTGGCCTGGCGCTGACGCGATCAAAACGCGTTTTTTTCATTTTTTTCCAAAGTTACGAACAAAAAAAAACAGAAAAAAAAAATTGAACAATTTTTACACGAATCGTTGCTTTGTTTTCCTCGTGCGAACGAGGGCCGAGCTCGTTAGCGCGTGATGGAGAGAAAGCAACGAAAAAAAAAAACAAACAAAAAAAAATAATAATAAAAATTCGCCGAGGCTCGTGCGAATCGGTCGTGATACTGCGGAGATAAGGGATCGCGCGGGATTCTCACCAGAAATGAATATTTGCTCAGCGTCCCGAAGGTACTTAGCCGAGCGTTCGAAGATTTTATCCCCAAGGCAAAAGTTTCCTTGGCCAAGGAGAAAAAATAGAAGCAGAGGAAATGAAGGAGAAAAACGAAGAGCTGCTGCGAAGGCGATGGGCTACGAGAACGTCCATCAAGCCTGTTATGGCTCTTCGTGCCCGTAGGCGTTCTCCTCGGCCCCAAACCTCGTAAAACACGAAGCAATTTTCATAAGGGATACGTGCTCGCGTTCCCTTATTTTCTCCCCCCTCTCTCTCTTCCTCTTTCTTCTTACCAACTCCGCGTGCAATCAATTATTATGTAAATAAGCGACGTGCTGCGTCCATGCACGCGCATATACGCGCCCCTGCTTATCCATCGCCTCCTTTCCCCTCCTCCGCCCTCTTTCATTTTCACAACCTTAACAACACACCTACCTTGCCCAGCACACACCATCGCCAGGCCTCGTTGAGCTCGTCTTACACACCGAGGTCGTTACCGCAAGGTAAACACGCGGCCAAATAAAATTCAAGCGTCCTCTGCGTGCGAGCCCCTTAACGATCATCATCCGACACTCGAGCTTTCTTTTATTCAAATCGTATCAACCAATCAATGTCTACGAGTCATCAACTTTTCGACGTTCCCACGAAAAATAATCGATCCGCTCTCATCCACTTGCCAAACTGAAAAATCGGTTTTGTCATTTTTTGGGTTTTAACTTTTTTTTTTTAGCATTTATTCACGAACGCTGCAAGTTGCTTCGTCGAGATACGCAGGATCCTCGAATCTCTCGACTCTATGAGGAAATTTATTAAAAAGCAAATTTGCCAATTTCTAAATTTTAATTTACAGCGTTTTTTGTATTTTTGTTTAAATTATATAATTTTGGGATCTTTTGTGGATAATGAAAAAGACGTAGAGACTTTTACACAATTTCTTAAAAAATAATTGCAGAAATTGGAGCGGTTGGACGATTTTTTAAAAAATTCGGATTTTTGTAAAATTCGAAAAATCGTAAAATTCGAAAAATCATAACATTCAAACCGTTCAACTGAAATTCCCCAAATTCAATATCAACCTTCCTCCCATGATACTATTCATAAAAAAAACACACAAAATATTACCAAATAATCGATTTTTTTTTAAATTAAGATTTTTGTAAAATTCGAAAAATCATAAAATTCAAACCGTTCAACTGAAGTTCCCCAAATTCAATATCAACCTTCCTCCCATGATACTCTATTCATAAAAAAAACACACAAAATATTACCAAAAAATCGATTTTTTAAAAAATTAAGATTTTAGCAAAATTCGAAAAATTGTAAAATTCGAAAAATCATAAAATTCAAACCGTTCAACTGAAGTTCCCCAAATTCAATATCAACCTTCCTCCCATGATGCTCTATTCATAAAAAAATAACACACAAAATATAACCAAAAAATCGATTTTTTAAAAAATTAAGATTTTTGTAAAATTCGAAAAATTGTAAAATTCGAAAAATCATAAAATTCAAACCGTTCAACTGAAGTTCCCCAAATTCAATATCAACCTTCCTCCCATGATACTCTATTCATAAAAAAATAACACACAAAACATGACCAAAAAATCGATTTTTCTTATTAAATAAAAAATGAAGATCCTCGAATTTTGGGGAATAATAATAAAATGAAATTTTTGATACGCAGGTGGGTGGTGTTGTCCGGCTGGTGGTGCATCGTGGCCCGTAAATGGAGAAAATTTTCAAGGAATTCAACCACGAAAGAGGACGGAGGATTCGGGCTGCAGCAAGGTTTTTCAACGGTGGGAGCTGTGGCTGCTTGGGGATTTCCTGCAGCTCATACGATCGCGGTTCTCGTTACTCGAGACGTCGACGCGGACGAATTAACGGGTGAGAATTCATTATTTTTTCGTATTCTTGCCCCTGATGATAATTTTAACGTTCGACGCTTGCGGAATCATGTGCGAAAAGGATGTTTTCTTATTGGCCATACAGCGAGACACTCGCGTGCAGATTCGGAGCTGAAATTCACGAACGAACGCGATCGCGTCGAGACAAAAATAAAAAAAAGATTTTTTTAGACTCGGGGAGAATAAAGGGACCGGGAGGGCGGCGAGGAGGGCACGAGAGCTCCAGAAACACAGACGAAGGGAAAGAAACGAAGGAGACAGTGATGACAAGCTGCAGAGCGAGTCCTTCTTCCCTTCCTCCTCCTCCTCCTCTCTTTCTCTTTTTCTAAGGCTCCCTCGCTGTGGGTACATATTTGCATTGAATACTCTGACGAGCGTTTACGCTGGTCGGTAGGTAGTCGCCACTGGCGACGCGACCAGCAGACATGTGTGTCTTGTACCTCTGCCGCCTTTCCGCATCGACAACGAGCCTTCTATTAGAACGGGGGCCCTCTTTTCCTCTTGCCGCAGTCTCCGCAACGTGCGAGAAGCATCTTTGTACTCTTTCCCTACGAAATTTACAAAATAGACAAAATATATTCGTCCCCGTAGCCGAGAAACTGTCTCGACGCGGTTGGGCCTAAATCTTGGCCCTCCCGGAATCAATTTCCTGGGACGTCGACGGAGAAATACGTAAAAAAAAAACTCTTCGTTTTTTCACGAAAAAACGAACGACGGAGATTTTTTGCTCGAAAAAATCGCAGAAAAAATTGAAATCACACTCTGGCGTTCGAAAATTAGTAAAATCTTTCGATTTTTATCATAAAGCTAAATCGCGTTTTGCAATAATCAACCAAGTTGATAAACTCTAAACAAAAGTTTAGAGTTTTTAATCGAATAATTTCAAAAATTGTGTTTGTGTCGTTTTCACGTAAAAACCACTGAACCAATTTCGATGAATCTTCCACAAGAATGAAGCTCATGAATCAGAATACATTCACGACTGTATTCAATTCCGATAATTTTTTTTTGAGACCCAGAACCAAAAAATCGAATTTTTCGTCATATTTTCCACTTTCAAAGTTCACAAGCTCCTAAAAAATGAAAATGCATCAAAAATCGCTAATTCCCAAATCAGCAATAATTCGAAAACGGAAATAACGAGCTGGAGTACCAGTTTGTAAAAAAAAAAAGTTGTAGCGGATTTCGTAAAATTGAAATTTGAAGATTTTGAAAAAACTTTCAACTTTTCATGTTATAATTTATAATATTATTTTTATTGGAGGCTTTTACAGAAAGATTACTAATAAAAATGAATAAATAACCAAAAATAATTAAAAAATTGAAAAAAAATGGAAAAAAATTGTAAAAATTGAAAAAAATGGGTTTATTAAAGCTAAAAAATGAAAATGCATCAAAAATCGCTAATTCCCAAATCAGCAATAATTCGAAAACGGAATTATCGAGCTGGAGTACCAGTTTGTAAAAAAAAAAAGTTGTAGCGGATTTCGTAAAATGGAAATTTGAAGATTTTGAAAAAACTTTCAACTTTTCATGTTATAATTTATAATATTATTTTTATTGGAGGCTTTTACAGAGAGATTACTAAAAAAGAATGAATAAATAACCAAAAATAATTAAAAGAATTGAAAAAAAATTGTAAAAAATTGGAAAAATTGAAAAAAATGGGTTTATCGTTGCAGGAAGTTGCCTGGTGGGTCAGCAGAGTACGAGATCGTTGTTGCTGTTGGTTTTGGGTCCGCAGCTGGTGTACCTGGTGCTGGGTATGACGTTCATATTGATCGGGGTCGCGGGGCTATTGTTGCATCGAGATTCGAATGCAGCAGTGACGGGGTTGATAGTAAATTCGGGTCAGCACACAAATCCGTTGGTGAGGAGTCGCGAGGCCTCGAAATCGTCGCCGGCGGATATTTATAAGAGGCAAAAATCGCTCGTTACGAGAATCGGGGTTTTCGCTTGTTTCTATACGTTCGTTATGATCTGCTTGACCGGGACACTCTTGTACGAATGGTGGGGAAGGGACGCATGGTTAAGAGCCCCGGAACCTTCGTCCGGACCGAAAGTTCCGTCCAAACCGTTGCTCCAATTTTTCATCATCCGACTGATCGTCTCGTTGGGCGGCGGCGCTGTCGCTGCCGCTTGGATCTGGTGGCCCGAAGTCTCCGACATCTGCAGAAAATTAACGCCTTGCAATCAGCCTCCGTACAAATGTCATCCGCACGCGACGCTTCCGCCGGTTCTCCATTGCTACAGCAGCCCCGGCTCGACGAGCCCGACGAATCATCATCGCCAGCAGCAGCTTCACCATTTGAATCATTTTCCCACCAATCAGCCCCAACAAACGACTTCCCTGGGTTCGCATCAACACGCGACCTTCAAAAATTCCCAATTAACGCTCCCGCAGATTTCTCCGCCGCTTGCTGCTCCGGCTCCGCTGACGCGATCCCTTCCGGGACGGACTACTCCGCGGAAAAAGCACAGCAGGAAGTACAGGAAACAGTACCACAGCGGCAGCGAGACTCAGGTCTAAATGCGACGAAGAAAATTTCATTTTCCACGATTTCCAGCCACTTCCGGTTTCGGGAAATCTTCCCAGTTGGCAAATGCCTTTTTATTCATCAGATTTGTAAATATAACGTTCGTGCGAGGTCCCTAGATCGATAGAAAATGGAAAAACCGATGAAATCGCTGCCTGAGGCCACGTCCAAATGCCCAACGACGAGTTTCCAACTCCACGAACATGCTTCGATGAATTATTTCATTTTTTATGCTTGTGTATATTGTACAAATATCGATTACGTTCTCCTGAGGCAACCAGACACGAAGGACTACTTTGTGGCGAAAATTTCGTAATTTTTACCTTTTGCATTAACATTATTCGATCGTCTTGTGTATATTAGTTTTTTACGTACTTTACTGTGTACAAATATCGCGCATAAGGAACTAAAAATACTCTCGCGACAGTCTGTTTAGTATTTTTTTATCATTCGCGTTTGTATATCGCTAAATATATATTTATGTGTAAGAAAAAATGGTTTTTCGTTTCTGTTGACGAGTCGCGAATCGAAAAACTCGAATTTCGAATTTTTGCAGAATTTTCTTCGGCAAAACGATCAAAAAAACGAAGGAGATCGACGGATCGAGAGAAAAGTGAAAAAATGGAAATTGATCGATATTTCGACGCCCCAGGAAAATCTCGCAACGTGCAAATGGAAAAACGAGGCAGGACCGTGCGCTGGGCTCACCGTGGATTCGGAATTCTTCATGGATTGTTGCCTCCCTTGATTTTAATGACTTTTGGCTTCTGATTGGCGGATAATTCAATTTCTAGAAAATCGTCGAGCCTCGATAATTTTTTTTCTGCACTCCGAAAACCCTGATGATGAGAATTTTCTCGTTAAGCTTGAGATTCGTGAAGGAAAAAATGGGGAAATTTGATGCTTACCTGTCGCAGATACGCCTCCATGTTGGGATCCGTTTTTTTCAACTTTTTCTTAACCGAAAATTCTTGCACGCTGAAGCCCAACATCGATTCGAGAATCTGGAGAAATGAACGATCGAAAATTTATGATTAACGTGAATTTTGCGTTTTTTTTTGCGATTGGGAAAAATGAATTGGGAAAACTTGCCTCTGAGGAAAAAATCGTGTCGATACTTCCGGTTGCGTCCGTTATCGTCGCATTCAATTGCCACTGGCGACCATTTTTTGATAAATTATCAAATTTCGTCACTTTGCCCTTGATCGTTTTGTGGACGACGCTGTTGTCGGCGAGTCTCATGGCCAGCAGATCAGCGATGGAATCAGTGACGGGAGAGGATCGTGACGGACACGAGGATTCTGCGCTTTTTGTTATCCAATCCGTGATTTTTCTGTTATTCGCTGGAGTTTTCTTTACGTTCGAGGTTTGCGGACAATGCATTTTGCTCGCAGGCGTGTTGACCGCCGGAGGAGATAACGCGGAGGAGCTTCTCTTGCTCGCTGTCGCTTCGATCGTTCTGCTTGGCGGCAAAATATCGGGCGAACGATTTCCATGCTGAAGATTTTCGGCCTCGATTTTCAAGCCCGAGAGTTTTTTCGNGTTGCGTCCGTTATCGTCGCATTCAATTGCCACTGGCGACCATTTTTTGATAAATTATCAAATTTCGTCACTTTGCCCTTGATCGTTTTGTGGACGACGCTGTTGTCGGCGAGTCTCATGGCCAGCAGATCAGCGATGGAATCAGTGACGGGAGAGGATCGTGACGGACACGAGGATTCTGCGCTTTTTGTTATCCAATCCGTGATTTTTCTGTTATTCGCTGGAGTTTTCTTTACGTTCGAGGTTTGCGGACAATGCATTTTGCTCGCAGGCGTGTTGACCGCCGGAGGAGATAACGCGGAGGAGCTTCTCTTGCTCGCTGTCGCTTCGATCGTTCTGCTTGGCGGCAAAATATCGGGCGAACGATTTCCATGCTGAAGATTTTCGGCCTCGATTTTTAAGCCCGAGAGTTTTTTCGTCGGACACGGATCGGCCTTCGTTTCGAATCTCCTCGTCAAAGCCTCGTCGTTGCTCGAAGGTTTGATTTCTCTGGAGATTCCAGGAGAAGGATTGCTCGCGTGGGTGGGAGCCACGACCGAGGAGCGCGAACTAGGAGGCGCGAAATCGTCGCTAGACTTTCGCGCAGTCGGGACGAAATCGAAGCTCGCGTCTTCGTCGAAAATAACGTCGTCGATCTCATCGAACAGAAGATCCGACTCGCTTCTGGAAACCTGAGCGGATTGCAGGGGCTGCTGAGCAGGTTTCTGGAATCGCGGAGCCTCGACGGGACGATCGTTATTTCGCGGAGGATGCGGCGCAGGGGGAGGAACAATTTCGGCTCGACGTTCATCAGCCTCGATCACCGCTATGTCATCGATGTCAATGTCAAAATCATCGTTGAACAACGCGACACTCTCCGTCGGAGCGGCCACAGCTTCCTCGTTGTCCTTGTAGGGATCCGGGTTCTCTGGCAAATTTCTGGGACGTCGAAAAATCATTAAAAATCAATTTTCAAGCCGCAGACCTATTTGAACTTGAATTTTTCAATTTTAAATATTTCCAATTTATGGTGTTTTCGATAATTCCTATGGTGTTTGATGTCATATGACTTTCTTCATTAATTTCAAATTTATGGTGTTTTCATTAATTTTGAATTTATGGCATTTTCATAAATTTCCAATTTATGGTGTTTTTATTAATTCCTATGGTGTTTCATATCATGTTACTTTTTTCTTTTACTCTGTTACTTTTTTCATTCATTTCAAATTTATGGTGTTTTCATCAATTTTAAATTTATGGCATTTTTATAAATTTCCAATTTATGGGGTTTTTATTAATTCCTATGGTGTTTGATATCAAATTACTTTTTCTTTTACTTGGTTGCTTTTTTCATCAATTTTAAATTTATGGCGTTTTTATTAATTTTAAATTTATGGTGTTTTCATGAATTTACCAATTTATGGTGTTTTCATCAATTCCTATGGTGTTTGATATCATATTACTTTTTTCTTTTACTTTGTTACTTTTATCATTAATTTTAAATTTATGGTGTTTTCATGAATTTACCAATTTATGGTGTTTTGATAAATTTCTATGGTGTTAAATATCATCCGGCACCATACCATAGCGCATTACACCATTGCCAAGAACTGTGAAACATTAGAAAAGAAATCGGAGCTATTTTGAGGTGGATCGGACACATTTACCAAAACCCCATGGGAAAAACCATAGACCTGGGGAATACTCACAAGGCTCTTGCCAGAATATTCTCCAGAGCATTCGTCACCAGCAGATCCGCTACTTCCCCGCCAATTTCTTCCACGTTCGCCTCGTCCAACATGATCACTCCTCGCCTGCACGCGACGGGACCTTTGATCAGTAATTTGTAGCCCGGCAATAGATTATCCTGCAGAGTTTATTAAATTGTGGCTTTTAATTGAATTCCAGACAAGGAAATATTTCTTTGACGCTCCAAACGTAAAAAATGTTTGCAACGCTCATTACTCACGGTGAGAAATCTTATGGGTTTGTATTCGATAGCAAAGACGTCCTGCGTCCCGTCGGTCAGATAAAAATACAACATCCTTTTTTTCTTGGGCTCCCAATTCGATTGAGTCTTTTCGGCCTCTGTAACCGCTACATTTTCGTCCGAGACGTCACGGATTTGTTGGATCTGCTTGAACTTGGATTCCGAGACGTCGTAAACTTTTTCCATCTGCAGAAACGATTATTCGAATTTTTTGCGAATTTTTGGACACGAATTGACCGAGTTTCAAGGTCACGACGCGAATAAACAGGGAAAACACGTACCTGCAGGACGAAACGTCCTTGAAGCGTCGTCGATTTTTCTCGGGACAGATTCGCCGGCAAACATGGCTTTTCGTTACTTATTTCACGGAGATCGCTCAATTGCCACTGCGCTATGACGAATTCCAAAACTTCTGGAGAAGTTGCCTGGCACGGGTAAATATTTCGTTGGATTATTTTCGTTTTGGTTAATTAATGGACGATCGCGAGGTGGAGCGGTGGAAATATAAGAAATTTTTACATCGTTGTGCTCGCTCAAATAATACTCGATGCAGTCCCTGAACCATGCGTCGTTCGTTCCGCAATATTTTGCCTTGAAACGATTCTCCACTTCTCGCATAATATTCGCATCGTTCATGCTTTCTTGAGCTGCTTCGATTTATTTTCCTAATAAACTGTAGACACAGTTTCTGAATAAGACGATTAAAAAAAAAACAAATCCACGTGCTGCACGCGGGCAGTCAAAATCGCACTCGACAAAATACTCGTTCGCGTTTGCGCACGATGGCGATGCAACGTTCGTGTGTGTCGTTGTACAATAGCGACAGAAAGCTGGGAAACGACGTCGGAATTTCCTCGCGTCATTGTGCAGTAATAATTCATTTCCTCGAAATATTCAGTAATTCTTTAGAAAAATAAAAATCCCCAAAGGAAAATTGTCGCTGATTGGATCGAAATTTCCGAGAAATTTCGTGACATTCGCGTCGATTTATATTTTTCGTTCGTACTGTACACTGCGGCGCTGTCAGCACGCGGCATGGGAATCAAAACAATACGAAGAAAGAAAAAAAAAGCGAGACGACGAACGCATGCGCAGTCGTGACGCCGGTCAATCGCCATTCGCGTTTCGTCTGCTCTTGACTGTTGATAAATAAAGTTCGCGCTCTCTGCTAATGGAAAGGAGACTCGCGAAGGAAACGAAATTCATCGAGAACACTAAACTGATCAACACATTGTTGAATGCTTGGGATTACGATCTCGACTGTTTTCTTAATTTCCAGTAGTTACCACGAAATCGCGTCTCGATTATTACGAAAAAAATTAGAACCAGGAACAGCGGAAAACGTGAAAATGACAGTTGTCGGCGAAGACGATGAGGTGAGTCCGCGACACGATTTTCAGTACGAATTCGCAGCTCCCCGATCAACTATTGTGTACTTTTCCCTTCATAAACTTTTCGCTGTCCCGCCAGTTCGGAAAATCTGGCGATTTTTTCCCTCAAAACGCTCATTCGCGACGCGCGTGATTCAGTGAAAAAAATTTTGTATCGAAACTAAGCGTGCGATTCATATTTTGTCGGTTTTTCGATTATTCTCGTGGTCAGCTCGCTGCAGCCGATCAACCGTGCTCTCTCTCTCTCTCTCTCTCTTTCTCTTGTCGTCTCGTCGATTCGGTGACTGGCGCCTATCGCAATAAAATAAATCGGCAACAAAAGGCGCGAGCGACATTTCGTCTCGACACATCATACGCGCACTGCGCGTATAAACAACAAACTCGTGCGCGAGTATACCTGACATTTTCATCGCCGCGCACGTGCTGCGTCGGGGGTTCGCGCGGGTTTTTTTTTAATTTCGTGGTCGTAAAAATAATTACAAATAATCCAAAAATATTTAGTTTATCGTGTTCGAAAAAATGTCGACGATTTTTAACAGAATTTCATTTACAGGGGCACGAAAAATGTTGAGAAAGTTCCCTTAACCGAGCACTCGCCATATTTTCGAAAAATTCAATAGATTTCTTGGTTTTATTGCTCTCGTCGGTCGAGATTGGTTCGTAAGTTCCGAGCTCATTGCTCGGAACTTACGTGTCAAGGAAAAGCGACGCCATGCACCTGATGACCACAAGGAATTAGTTTCGTCCAATTAACTGCTTTACAACTTTTCGTCGCCTCTCTCGTTCGAATGGTTTTACGAGCGGCGTTTCCCAAGTAGTTTACATGTTAAGGGATTATCGGACCGTTGGCCCCCCGCGTAGAGAATCAGGGAAACTCCGGAAAAGGATTAACGCGTATATAGGCAGGTCGTTTATTGACTTTCTCAAGGGCTTTTCGCATCTTTTGACATTTTCGTGTGGCAACAGAGTTAAAATGAGTAATTTGATGAAAAGCGATTATACGCCCTTTACGACAGGTTTTTGAAAATGCGGATCGCAGCCAGAGCGGCGCCGCGGCTGGACACGCTTCGACTAGTCTTTGTGGCGTCTGCAGATTTGTTTTTTTTTGCATTTTCCCTGTAAACAGATCGCGAATCGTCGCTTCCGAAATTTTGCCAACTTTTTCGACTTTTTTTTTGCATTTTGTGGTGAAAATGTTGCTGGACTTTTGACACGGCGGCTGTGGAATGAATTTCGATGAATATTTCGCAAAATCAGCAACGTTTGGGTTTTTAAAAATTGGGAATTTATTTCTCACGTATTTGCCTCGAGGAATTTGTGAAATTTTTTGTCTCGATCGTTTTTGAGAATTTCTTAGTATTAAAAAAAATTCAGACGAGGAAAAAAATTGAAGTGACGGTTTTGACAAAAGTTACAAGTTTCCTTGTGATAAAAATTCACGTTTTTTCTCGACAGGGTTACTATCGAAAAGCTAAAGTCGAGGTTTCCCACGTTTCGGTTCCGCAAGGCTCTCCACTCGTACAGAAAAGCATTGAGCTTGCTGCCCAGCGACCCCAGCATCCTCGATCCCCAGATCCATGGAGCAGGGCCATGAACAGAGCTTCCGGGTCCTTGATAAAGGACCCTTCCCGGTAATTTATCCACGAGCGATCCTCCGTCCCTTTTGCCACCAATTACAATTTCATCGGCGAATAAAAAATTTTCATCAATTATTTCGACAACTAATGCGATTTTTCCAATTTTTCTAGTAAATTCAGTTTTCCAATAATGGCAAAGAACACTGTTGCAGTTTCGTTGACAAATATTGTTTGAAAATTGTGGACTCTGCTATGAAAATCAAGAAATCGTTGGAATACATCGGAAAATACTATTTTCATGAATTATTTCGACAATTAATGCGCCTGTTTCAATTTTTCTAGTAAACTCAGTTTTCCAATAATAGCAAAGAACACTGTCGCAGTTTCGTTGATAAATATTGTTTGAAAATAGTGGACTCTGCTATGAAAATCGAAAAATCGTTGGAATACATCGGAAAATACTATTTTCATGAATTATTTCGACAATTAATGCGCCTGTTCCAATTTTTCTAGTAAATTCAGTTTTCCAATAATGGCAAAGAACACTGTCGCATTTTCGTTGACAAATATTGTTTGAAAATAGTGGACTCTGCTATGAAAATCGAAAAATCGTTGGAATACATCGGAAAATACTATTTTCATGAATTATTTCGACAATTAATACGATTTTTCCAATTTTTCTAGTAAATTCAATTTTCTAACAATGGCAAAGAACACTGTCGCATTTTCGTTGACAAATATTGTTTGAAAATTGTGGCGTCAGCTATGAAAAGACAAAAATCGTTGGAAATGTTTGGAAAATTGAGCAAAACTCGTTGGCTCACCGTCAACGTTGGTTTATTCGTAAAAACGTAGTCAGCCACAACGACTATCAGTCCCAAAATTATCTCGATCCCGGCACTCAGCCATGGGATCTGCTGATCCGCTAAAATTATGAAAAAATCATTTGAAAATATTATTTTTCGTTGCATTTCAACGATGCAAACTTGGACACGATCGCTTTTTCACATTTTCCTGTTAAATTATCGAAAACGCATTATTATTCATACGCCGATTTCCCAAGCCTCCAGGAGAGAAAGTTTGGTTGACCGTCTCGTCCTGAGGACTTACAATTGGCCAGAAATTCACACAACCCTTAACCCTCACCCAATAACATTCGTTGCCGCAAAAACAATCGCCAATCATTAATTTTTACCTGCAAATCCGGGAAAATNTTTAGAATTTTTGTCCGTAAATTCTGAAAACGGGTGTTTCGTATTTTCGGGAAAAAAAATTAAAACGCGAATACCGATCAATTTTTTTAAACGCTCGCCAAACTCGTCGTTTTCGCGTGAAAGAATTTATTTTAATTTTATTTTTTTATCAAAATTCTAGCCACGTGTGCCGAGTGTCGTAAAAAAGTGATTTTTTTTGTGAATTATTTTATATTTTCTTCGTTTCTTGATATTTATAAAGAATTTTCGAATTTCCTGAAAAATCTGCGGATTTTTATTCGATTGAATTTTATTTTTTCGACCATCTTGATGATTCTCGTTTGTTTGTAATTGTTGCAGCAGGCGGAGGAAAGAAGCGTGATCTCGGTACAACGACGACGTTGCGGAAGCAAGCGTCCTGTGCGAAGGACAATACGTATGGAGTATTGCAAGGAAATAGAATTGCAACAACGGGCGTCGACAAAAAGGAGAAAGAAATGGCGATGCTGACAACGCGGCAGCCTCAGAGTCTGGCTCCACGTGGTTCCAGCGACAGTGGATCGAGTGGTAAGGATTTTTCCTCCTTTTTCTCAAACGAACGACAATTTTTCGAGCGATTAGTTTCCCAACAAATTAATTCATCAAATTCGTTTCGATTGAACGAGCAAAAGAAAAAAAAGAAGTAACGGGAGCTCCGCAAACTTTGTAAACAAAAATTTCCAAGCACAAAGTCGACGCAGAGCTCCGAGAATTATTCGCAACAACGAAAAGTTTGCGTTGATTTTAAAAAATTGTTCGTGTCGTTTCAGGAGGCAGCGGGCAATCCCCAAGCTCGACGAATCCGGGCTCCCCGTCGGCGATATCGGCCCCGCCACCAGGTCTGACGGGCTACAAAAGACCCGGATATTATCAGGGCGCGGACGGCATCGAGACGAAGAAACAGAGGATCTCGCACTACCGTAAACCGGAAACGAGCGAAAACATCGCCTCTGCCACGACCAACAACCCCGTCGAACGTCGAGGAGACGGACGTCCTCCGTTTTCCGTCCTCGACAACTCATCCTCTTGTCGTCGCAGCAACGAACGCCAAAGGCAACGCAGCGACAAGGAACACGCTGCTCAACTCCCTAATCAAACGTGAGTTTCATTTTTTTTTTCCTTTTTTTTTTCTCATTTTTCGAATGGAACGAAAAACTTTTTCTTTCTTCATCGATTTTTTATAATTAATGCGTTTCAATCTTGTCGTTGTCGTCGTTGACAAATTTGCACGAAAATTTTTCACCCTGCGATGAAAATCAACGATGGAAACGTCAAAATCATCAATTTTTTATTTTCATAATTTTTTTCAAGATTTTTCGACTTTTCGTTTTCATGCAAATTTATTCATTTTGTTCGTTTTCGTATTTTTCAAATTTTCGTTCTCAGTTTTCAATCTTGTCGTAGTCGTTGACAAATTTGCACGAAAATTTTTCACCCTGTGATGAAAATCGACGATGGAAACTTCAAAATCATCAATTTTTTATTTTCATAATTTTTTTCAAGATTTTTCGACTTTTCGTTTTCATGCAAATTCATTCATTTTGTTCGTTTTCGTATTTTTCAACTTTTCGTTTTCAGTTTTCAATCTTGTCGTTGTCGTTGACAAATTTGCACGAAAATTTTTCACCCTGCAATGGAAATCAACGATGGAAACTTCAAAATCATCAATTTTTTATTTTCATAATTTTTTTCAAGATTTTTCAACTTTTCGTTTTCATGCAAATTTATTAATTTTGTTCGTTTTCGTATTTTCAATTTCGCTCTCAGTTTTCAATCTTGTCGTTGTCGTTGACAAATTTGCACGAAAATTTTTCACCCTGCGATGAAAATCGACGATGGAAACTTCAAAATCATCAATTTTTTATTTTTATGATTTTTTTCAAGATTTTTCAACTTTTCGTTTTCATGCAAATTTATTCATTTTGTTCGTTTTCGTATTTTGCAAATTTTCGTTTTTATGCAAATTCATTAATTTTGTTCGTTTTCGTATTTTTTTTACAGGTTGTTCGGACCGATCACCAGGCCCAAACATCAGAGCAGTGACCAGGATGTAGAGACCTTTTGGTTCCAATCGGAGTTGGAAATTTGCCTGAGAATGTATCCTCAGCCGTCGACTAAAGTGGAAATCCGACTACCAAACTTTGACATCAGCACCTCCGACAATCCGGACTATCCATCAGACCATCAGACGTAAGTCTCGCATCTATATTTTCATAAAACTTGATTTTTCATCTTTGAAATACAACGAACATCATTTTTCTTCATTATTTTGACATTTGATCGCGTTTCAATTTTTCTACTGAATTCAGTTTTCCAATTATCAGAGAAAACAGTTCATTGGCGAATTTTGCACGAAAGTTTTTCGCCCTGCTCAGAGTTTTCGGTCCAGCATATTCCAATTATGCGAATTTCAACATCGTCAATCTTTGCATTTCGTCGTATAATTTTCCTTCAGATTTTTTGTTACTCGGTTGTTATGGAAATTCATGTTTTTATCGTTTTTTTTTTTGCAGCAGGCTGTTCGGACCTATGACCAGGCCCAAGGAGCAGAGGAGGAATGCGGATGAGGGAGATGAAGTATTCCGATGGGATCTAAAGGAATGCTTGAAAATGTATCCTCACTATGGTCCTCCCATGTTACCGACCATTGCCACGAGCACCTCCAAGAATTCGGACCATCCAGACTATAAGACGTGAGTGCAACATCTTTTTTTATTATAAACTTGAGTTTCCATTTTTTAAATACAACGAAGCAGAGCATAGTTTTTATTCATTGTTTTGATAACTAACGCGATCGCGATTCAATTTTTCTACTAAATTCAATTTTTCACAATCTCGCACGAAAAACTGTCTCGCGTCCTTATCGTTTACGATTTTTGTTATTAAATTTTGGGACGTGCCATAGAAAATGATGATGCAGATTTCGTTGCATTCTACATGCTGGTCAATATTTTCAGTTTTCTATTTTTTTTTCTCATTTTTGAGTGTTTCTTCGTCGTGGTAATTCAATTTTTCTACTAAATTCAATTTTTTACAATCTCGCACGAAAAACTGTCTCGCGTCCTTATCGTTTACGAATTTTGTTATTAAATTTTGGGACGTGCCATAGAAAATGATGATGCAGATTTCGTTGCATTCTACATGCTGGTCAATATTTTCAGTTTACTATTTTTTTTTTTCATTTTTGAGTGTTTCTTCGTCGTGGTAATTCAATTTTTCTACTAATTTCAATTTTTTACAATCTCGCACGAAAAACTGTCTCACGTCATCGTTTACGAATTCTCTGTAAAAATTTTAGGCCATCGTTTCATTGTCATGCTAATAATTCCTGTTTCCTGTGTTTTCCAGGTTCTTTACGAAGATCACTAGCGAACAACAAAAAAAACGTTACCAGGACGAATACCGATCGAGCTACGAGGAGTATAGGCGAATCTATAGCCGTCTCGTGGTCGAGAGCAACCGGGGCTTCACCTTGCAACCAGCTCCCTTCCAGAAGGAACAGCGCACAGGACTCCCAGTTGGAAATCAGAGGAAAAGCGATGTAAGCATCTTGAAATTTTTATCTGAAAATCGATTTTTTTTCCATTATTCAAAAAATTCCTCACGCGAATATGTTTGCAAGAAAAATTGAGCATAATTTTTGTTTTTTTTTGTTTGTCACAGGAAATGCAGCCAGAGCTGAAAAGATCGACGGGCGACCTGATGCAGGCAGAGACGAGAAAACGTCTGATGCAGTCCCTCGGAAAACTCACTCACCTCAATCAGCTCCTCAAGGAATACAGCGCTCGTTAAAAAGTCGGTTGTCTCCGGACCCTGTCGAGAGACTAGCGGAAACTTAAACAGACCTTCTGCTTAAATAAAAATAAAAATCTACAAAATTGCAAATTTGGAGAACCAAGGAAAAAATCGATTGGACACTGCTGCCAATGTCTAAAAGTGCATGTAGTGTCCTCAATGGAAAAGATCGATTCTGGATTATTAAGACTTCGGAAAAGAAAGACAAAATTTCGATGGAACAATTTTTTCAACGGTTTGAAAAAATTAAGCAAATAAAAAAAGGTAGAAAATTAACAAACCATCCATATGGTGCTCGAACGTCAGAGAAATAATAGTTATCAGTATTATCAAAATTATACAACTGTTAACATCAATATTTTATATTTTTACGATCATTTTAAATGAAAAATTAGAAATTTTGAAATTGTAAATTAAATTCAAAGTTAAAAATTTTGAAATTGTTAATGAAATTTAAAAATTGTAAATTAAATAAAAAAATTGTAATTTTGCAATTATAAATAAAATTTAAAAAAAATGTATTTTGAAATTGTAAATAAAATTTAAAATTTTAAATTTTGAAATTGTAAATAAAATTTAAAATTTTAAATTTTGAAATTGTAAATAAAATTTAAAATTTTTAATTTTGAAATTGTAAATAAAATTAAAAAATTGTAAATTAAATTAAAAATGTTAAATTTTGAAATTGTCAATGAAATTTTAAATTTTTCTCTAATTTTATTACGAAAATTATTGTTAATAGCAATTTCACAAAATTTCATTGTAAATATGTATATATTCTAAGTTTGTATAATAACTCGTCACTCGATATGCACGAAATGACCAACATCATCAAACGATGATGAAAAATAAAAAAGACACACATTTTTATTAAATTTTCTCCATCATTTCTTCGCCTTCTGCGCTGCACAGTTTATTCGAAAATTCCGATCGCCTGCTCCAAAACGTCGCGCATAAATAAGTCTCAAGCGCTGTGGTACCGACCGAGAATATTTCCAACGAGAATCACGTGACACTGAATTTTGACATTTGCTGTTTTGTGTCGGCGCAACAGCTGATCGGCGAGCATCAAGCTCGAGCCAACGCTCGAGCGTAAACGACGAACTCAATAATATTTATTGTTCAGTATCGAT
The DNA here is from genome assembly GCA_037952995.1 of Hyposoter didymator. Lineage (NCBI taxonomy): Eukaryota > Metazoa > Arthropoda > Insecta > Hymenoptera > Ichneumonidae > Hyposoter > Hyposoter didymator. The sequence goes on from JBAJMU010000007.1 coordinate 760,385, forward strand.
GCACCAGCGGCTAGCCCCGGAAGTGTGAATTCGTTCCATCATGTTGCACGAAGTTCTCTTGTCCCTGTGGGGTTGTTCGACGAGCTTGGAACGTATCGTTGAAAACGAGGTTGGTCCTGTTGTTGTTTCCTTAACCTCCAAACGCGCTTAACCTTCGAGTTAACCTCTCGCCGCAGCCAACTGTCTTTCTCCCTGAATAATGAGTCGAAATATTGTTTCCGGAAACGCAGTCAACGGATTTCGACAAATATTTGCACCCGGGCGAGAAAGTCCTGGTGAAAAAAATTCTCCAGACCGTCGGCGAGTTCAACAACATCGCGGTTTTCATTAAAAAGTATACGAGCCCCGAAACCAATGGCTCTGGGAACGCAGCTCCCGAGGAAAATAATTGCAACGACGGTGAGTGCCAAAAAAAAAATGAAAATTCGATTTTTCGACGTTCGTCTCGACCGGGGGATCAAAAAATTTGAAAAAAAATGAAAAAACAACTTTTGCCCATCGGCAGACAGTCTCGTGAGAACGGGACTGTACTTGAGAGCGTTGTGCGACGGAATGGACCACTCGTTGGCCTCTTTCCGAGATGAAATCGTAGATTTGGAAAATACCGTACTCCAGGATGCCCACACCCCGTTGACGATGATACTCTGCAGAATCGAGAAATATGTTTCTCTCTTCTCCGTTCTCAACTCCATCATCAAAGAAGTAAGTCTTGCGCGAGCGAAAATCAAATTAACGGAGTTTCTAATGTCGCTCGCTCTCTTTATCGCAGATTGAATTTTTTGGGCTGCACGGCTGTATGCTGCTCGAGTGCCTTCACCGTTACAAACATTCCGGCATCCCGGAGATCAGAACTGCCATAGAAAAGTATGTACTCGGTTCAGATTTTTTGAATATTGATTTTTTTTTTTTTTTTTGCTTTTCCAGCGCGACAATTGGATTTTTTCTTTGAATAATGTCAGGAAAGTCGTGGTTTCTCGTTTTTTAGCATTTTCAAGGACGTTGTATGGCAACGGTCGAATGTAAATTTTTGTTTTTGCTTTTTCTTACACACAAAATGGTTTGCATGATCGATTTTTTTGAAAAACTGAATAAAACTTTTTCGATGTTGCACAAAAGTGTATGCAAAGTTTTAAGAGGCTTCACCATTTAGAAATCGAAATATTTAATGTAGAAAATTGCAACTTTTAACACACGCTCTTGTGAGAAACTACTGAAAATTGGGATTTTTATTTCGCGAGCCAAAGTTCATTAGAAAAAATTGTTACTAATTGACCAAAGAACAACGTACTCTAAATTCAAGATTTTCCGAGCAAATCTGTATTTTTTATATAATAAACAAAATTTCGAATGAATTTTACGATCGATTTTTTTGAAAAACTGAATAAAGATTCTTCGATGTTGCATAAAAGTGTATGCAAAGTTTTAAGAGGCTTCACCATTTAGAAATCGAAATATTTAATGTTGAAAATTGCAACTTTTGACACACGCTCTTATGAGAAACTAGTGAAAATTGTGATTTTTATAAATAACTATCTCGCTTTCTAAATGGACGTCTTAAAATTGCGCGAGCTATGGAAGGAAATCTATGGATAGGAAATTTTTCCCACAACGTCCTTAATGGATGAAATAATATTGTTTCCAAGAGCCAAATGATTTTATTTTGTTAATTTGAGAAAAAAGCGATTGCTAAAGTGAGTTTTGTGTTTTGACGGTGTTGCAGAATAAATCATTGCGTTCAGGCAGTATTTTACAAGCACTTGACGAGTTGGCTGTTGTACGGCCACCTGGAGGATGTCCACAAGGAATTTTTCATCCAGGAGACAAAGATCAACGATTCGGATAATACGAGCGGAAGAAATTCGGACGTGGGTACGAAATCGAGCGGTAAATCGAGGAGCAGAAACGACATGTGGGATTTTCATGTCCAAGTCGACGCGGTACCGTCGTACATCGTGCCCTCGTTGGCTTTCAAGATCCTGACGATCGGCCAGACCGTTATAATGTTTGGCAACGATCCACGAAGCGTGAGGAACGGTAAGGACCCCAAAAAATTCATCAGAGGACATTTTTTACGATGTTGCAGTTCGCGAGTAATAAATATTCGAAAAATTTGAGTTTCTCGAGTTTTTTCGGCATTTTTATTGAAAAAATGGGGCAGAGTACACACTGGGTCAAATTGACCCGACGTCTCAATTCTCTTTTGCCCTTGAAAAACCAAATTTTCTAGAAAAATTTCAACGATCGCATTAATTATCGAAATAAAAAATAAAAAATCAAATTTTCTTTGGATTTCAAGGATCGAAACTTCAGTTTTTCAACTTTTTGTCAAGACTCGAGAGTTTTCTTTTACAATTTGATTGCCCGCAGACGTCGCGGTCGGGACCAACATGAAAAATCCGATTTGGGGCGAAAGGGAGTACGAATATTTCCAAAAACTGCAAAACCTCCAGGCCAAGGCGACGTTCGATACGATCGGATTGGAAATAACCGTCGACGAACTGAAAAACTGCGTGACGGAACTTTTGTGGCGCGTCGCGGTTGAGGAAGCTCAACTTTTCCAGCAACTTCGATCCATGAAGGATTTCTATCTCCTGGGGAGGGGCGATCTCTACTTGGAGTTTATAAAACTCACCAGCCACATTCTCAACAAAGCACCAACCAGTCACACCTCTCGCGACGTTAATCTTGCCTTCCAAATGGCCATGAGGAAAATGCACCTCAACGAAGAAGCTGCTGCCGATTCTTTCGTTTTCTCAGTCCCAGCGATCGAGAAAAGACCGCCCGAGGATACTCACGGCGAACAGAGCAGCAGCGATACCATCGTTTCTGGCGAGAAAGATTCTCGACAGGAACACAAAGATCCCATCGGTGAGCGCGACCTTTTTTCCATCATATTTTTTACCGAGGAACTCTATTTCATTTTATAGAATTTTTAATGCCCTGGACAATTCTCAAAATAACAAAAAAATACGATGTTGAGTTATTATATAGGAGAGCGCTAAATTTTCATGCAGAAATTGTCACCGATGATCGGACTGTCTCCTTTGTAAATGAAAAACTGAATTTTACTAGAAAAATTGAAACTTTCGCATTAATTATCCAAATAATTAATAAAAAATCAATTTTTCGTTATTTTCCAACGATCCAAACTTCAGAATGAAAAAAATAACGATGTTGGAGTTCTTATCGTTGGAATGCAACGAAAACTCATAATTTTTACAGCAGAGCACAAAATTTTCCTACAGCATTTGTCAACGATAATGGAAAAGTCTTATTTGCCATTGAAAAACCGATTTTACTAGAAAAATTGAAACTTTCGCATGAATTATCAAAAATAATGAATGAGTAGAATATTTTTCGTTATTTTCCAACGATCCAAACTTCAGAATGAAGAAAATAACGATGTTGGAGTTCTTATCGTTGCAATGCAACGAAAACTCATAATTTTTACAGCAGAGCACAAAATTTTCATTCAGTATTTGTCAACGATAATGGAAAAGTCTTATTTGCCATTGAAAAACCGAATTTACTAGAAAAATTGAAACTTTCGCATTAATTATCAAAAATAATTAATAAAAAATCAATTTTTCGTTATTTTCCAACGATCCAAGCTTCAGAATCAAAAAATAACGATGTTGGAGCTCGCATCGTTGGAACGCAACGAAAACTCGTCATTTTTTACAGCAGAGCACAAAATTTTCCTACAGCATTTGTCAACGATAATGGGAAAGTCTTATTTGCCATTAAAAAACCGAATTTACCAAAAAAATTGAAACGTTCGCATTAATTATCAAAATGATTAACAAAAAATCAATTTTTCGTTACATTTCAACGATCGAGACTCGAGTATTGTAAAAAAATGACAAAACTACAATCAATAATTTCAGAGCAACGTGGTTGGGGCCTGATCGTCCTGAATTACAAGATCGTTTGGCCACTGCAGTTGCTCTTCAGTCCAGGGGCGTTCAACGACTACAACGTGCTTTTCCGTTTTTTGTTACGTGTCAAAAAGACGCAGATCGATTTGTCGAGGCTCTGGACCGAGCAAATGAGATTGAAAAACGTGTGAGTATCAATAAAGAGTGAATTTGAAAAGCAGGGAAAAAAAAGAATGATTTGAGGATCGGGGCTCGTTAAATTTTCAGCGAAATCGGCGTAACTCAGTTGCGAAACAATCTCATCTTCATAATCGACAATCTGCAGTATTATCTCCAAGTCGACGTGCTCGAGAGTCAGTACACGATGATGGAGAACAGCATAAAAAACACTCGGAATTTTGAGCACGTTCAGAAAGCTCACTCCATATTTTTGGCGAACGTAATGTCGCAGACTTTTTTATCCGGCGGCAAAACGGAACGAAAAAATTCGGTAAAACGATGAAATTCAGCGATCGACATTTTCCTTGAATGATTAATTTCCTAACGAGTTTTTTGGCTTTTTTTCGGTGGAAAAATCAAACAGGTCAACAAACTGATCGGCCTTCTTCTCAGACTCTGCGACGACTTCATCCTCCAAGCTTCCATTTGGGAAATAACGAATCTCTTGGCCAGCGAGAAAGAAGAATTAAAAACTCTGACCGACACGCTCGACGGCTTGATGGACTGGTTGATCAAGACTCTCAACACTGTGAGGGCTCAACCGAGCGGAGAACATTTGGCACAATTGTTATTGCGACTTGATTTCAATCGATGGTTCAGCACCAAAGTTTAATAAATATTTATCCCTTTTTTTTTACATTTAGCAAACTTTTCGCACGTTTTTCTAGATTTCCCGAAATATTCTGCGCCTTCTTAGGGAATTTCGAGAATTTCGAGATCAAGGATCGTCGAGTTTCATTTCTTTACGTGGAAAAATCGGGGGAATTATTTTTTTTCAATATTATGCGGAGATCAACAACTTTTCACAGCCGTTTGATGGAATCGAGTGAAAAACAAAAACTTGATTATCATCAGTCACTCTCGTCGTTGTAATCGTCGATTCCGTATCCGTGGCTCACCGAATTGTTGTGCCGCCTGAACATCTGTATCGTATTTTTGATCGAAGCGTCGCTCGCTAATTCCTCGGCCAAAAGACAATCGTTGTTTCGCAGAGCAGCATCAGCTCCGACTTGCAATAACAATTCAACGATCTCTAGGTATCCGTGATTCGCCGCCACGTGCAATGGAGTGTCGCCCATTTTGTTCTGTAATTAGAGAAAAAAAAAACAATTAGACGAAAAGTGAAACGAAAACGAACATGAAAAGAAAAGCTTTCTATATGAGGAACGTTTTTTTTTGCTTCTTCATTGAGGAAGCTTTTGAGGATCGTGCATTTTGACAAAATTTGCAGAAATTGGAGCGGTTGGACGATTTTTGAAAAAAAAAAAAAACTCAGATTTTCGTGAAATTTAAAAAACCATAAAATTTAAACCGTTCGAACGATATCCTTTTAAAAAATTAGTAAGAAATCTTTAGATTTGCGGAAACTAGAGCGTCGACTTCGTTTTTTTCGAAAATTTCAAAAAATGACGTCGTAATTTTTCTAGCAATTCGGAAATTTTTTCTAAATACGATTTTTCGATGTTTCGTGAAATTCTAAGCACATTGGAAAAGTGAACTGGAAAAAAAAGTGTTTCACCCTCACGTAGCTTCCTTTGAGGAAGCAAAAATGGAAAAAAAAGTAAAAAAAAAGAAACCAGAGATTCGATAGAAGCGGAAAAAATGAAAAAACTTGAGTAAAAATTTTTTTTTTCAAACCTGAGCATCCAGCGGAGGTTTCGGTTGACTCAAAAGTTCTCTGACGCAGTCGATATGGCCGGTTCGCGACGCCCAGTACAAAGCGGTATTCCCTGCTGTGTCCAGACCCGTGGAGGAAACTCCTTCCCTCAGGCATTCCTTCAAGTAGGAAATATTGCCTCGTCTGGCTGCCTCGTGCAGCGGCATTTCAACTTCTTCCATTTGTTCTTCCACTGGAAGCAACGAATGTTTTTTCACCTGCTCAAAAACTTGCAGACTCTGGGATTTTTGGTTCTTACCATAATTTGCCGGAACGAGGCCTTGGCTGGAGCTCGACTTGGCTCTCCACCAATTTCTGTCGGTCTCGTGTTCCTGGACGTACAAAAGTTGACCTTCCTCGAACGACAGTTCGTCGGCCTACGATCGATTTTTTTTTTATCAGATTTCTTGGAATTTCGTCGAAAAAGTTTTTTTTTCTCGTAATTTTCGACTCGGGCAATTTTTTAATCGAAACAACGACGAAAACCTCTTTTTTTTTTGGAAGAAAACAATACGAAGAGTACTCACATTTCGAGCTGTGTATTTGTAAAGCGCTCTCACGACTCTGACTTTCCCTGCAGACGAGAAACAATGAAATTCATTTTATGGGATGACGCGCGATGTATAGGGACATTTTCGTGCTTGTTGACGCAGTATTTTTCGCTCAAATCGTTTGATTTGGAAGGGAGAAGCATTTTCGTGCGATTGTAAAGATTTTTTGATTATAATTACGATCGAATATTTACCGGGCCTGGAAACGGGTTTAGGGGGTTGAGGCTGACGATTCTGTAACGAGTCTTCCGCCGGTTCGCTCGCTGCTGGACTTATTTTAGCGGCCATTGCGTCCACTCCATATGATAAAAATAACAGGCCGCAATTTTATTTTTATTTCTTTTATTGTACGGCGGAAAGTGGACGTGCGCGTGAGAGCCGCGCGCGCCAGTGGCAAACGCTGGAAAACCTGTTTATTGTTTCGACGATTATCCGAACCTCGCTACGTCTAAAACCAACGCGTTGCACGTACTTGGTCATTCGAATTCTTTGTCATTCGGTGCATCAAAGTTCGGGCGCGTGTGCAAGTTTCCAGTCGATAAAATATTACACGAAAATTATAATCGCGGAGGAAACATGCGGAGCAATGAAATCGCGAGTGTAAACAAAACATAAGGAGACTCAGTGCATTGTTGATATTTTTGTTGTCGCCGCACGTGTCTCCGTTCCAAGAAAACATAGACTTTGACAAGAAAACTAAGTGATTGAGAGTTTACAAAAATATAATGGTCCTGAAGCCACTGAAAAATGAAAAACATCGAGTCGACATAACCTCAAAATTTTTCGATCTCGTAGTTCAATTCCGTAAGCATTTCCATCCCTTTCACTCCTTTTCCTGGATCAATTCCAAAAGATAACGAAACGAGAACTTCCCCAAGTGTCGCTGGATCCAAGCGAATCAACAAAAATCGTTAAAAAATGCAAAACATCGAGTTATCATAACCTCCAAATTTTCTCGATCTCGCAGTACGATTCCGCGAGTATTTCCATCCTTTTCATTCCTTTTCCCGGATGATTTCCAAGAGATAACAAAACGAGAACTTCCCCAAGTGTCGCCGAATCCATAAAATCAACCAAAATCGTTAAAAAATGCAAAACATCGAGTTATCATAACCTCCAAATTTTCTCGATCTCGCAGTACGATTCCGTGAGCATTTCCATCCCTTTCACTGCTTTTCCCGGACCAATTCCAAAAGATAACGAAACGAAATCAACACTAATCGATCGAACGTTAAAAAATAAAAATGCGTAAGGTTTACCAAGCGTGTTTAGCAGTCATAGCTTTGTTGAGTCTCGGCGCTCTGGTGATTTACAGACACGAGTACAACAAGCTTCGATATGTGCTCGAGGTACTCAATTATTTCGGCAACCACGAAGCCGTGGGTTGCAACGAGACGTGGATGGACAAAGGTGACGTGCTTTGTCCAGAGACGGAGCAATTTCCCAGAAACGAAGATTTCGGGGAGCCTCGTCCCTTGTGGCAAAGATTGACGGACGAGATTTACGTCTACTCGGCTTATGGGACGAGCGCGAGACAAATCCGCGCCATCGCAATAGCCAAAACGGAGAGATCGCGTTCCGTCAAACTTTCCTGCGACTTTGTATACTTTGGGCAAGCTTTCCAGCAGATTTCTGTCCCCGGAAAATTGTCTCTCGAGCCGATCGCCGCAGGGGCTGAGAGAAAGGACGGCGCGCAGAAAAACAAGAAAAAAGAGACTCACGAGGGTCTCTTTCTGGACTGCGACTACCTCGAAGGCAAAAATACATCCCACGGCATTCTGAGAGCCGTTAGATTTTCAGCGAAGCGCGTTTCTCCTCGGGGAGACGGACTTTTCAACGAAAAGACGATTTCGTTGTCCGTGAGAGATTTGGACGATCGTAACGACGAGGGAAAAGAGAGCAGCGAGAAAAAAGAATCGTTGGCTGGTTTGTGCGTAACGTCGTTCGATTCCAACGCCAAAAGGTTCAAGGAAATGATGGATTTTATGGCATTCCACAAATCTATTGGTTTCCATAATTTCATTTCTTACGATTTCGGCGGCATAGCTCCGCAATTTGAGAAAATAATAAATCGTCAACTGAGGAAAATCTATTCGGATGAATCGAGGCCTCCGACGTACACGACGTTGCAATGGAATTTACCGTTCGATCGAGTTCTCCCGGAAGTTGTTCGTACGATAATAAATACCGATTGTCTGTATCGTACGTATGGAAAAATGGATGTGGTCGCGACCCTGACATGGGACGAGTACATCGTCCTGAAATATCATTCGACGATCGCCAAATTATTGGTGGATTTTCAAGAAAACGATTTCAAGACGAATCGTTACAAAATAACGATCAATAATTTTTGTTACGTCCGGATGGCCGAGCCACCGAAAGTATTTGCATCCAAAAAACTGGACAATTCTGATCCTGTATTTATTTATCGCCATTCGAGAGACGGGAAGCTCCAAATCCCCTCGGAAGCGAACGTAACGACCGGAAACCCCGGTGTGGAGTTAATTTCTATAAATCGATACGAACAGGATTACGATCATAGCTGCAAAAAAGATGAGCTGCGACCTGTTCTCCTGGACGATGATTACGTGGGAAAATTTTCGAAAATTCTCAAAAATCCGTCGCTGTGGAAAGTCTCATTCCCGAAAAAAAAATTGACCATGGCATGATACTGAAGTTTGCATAATTGGAAAAGAACGAAAATTCGATTTTTTATTCATTATTTTGATAATTAATGCGAAAGTTTCAATTTTTCTAGTAAATTCGGTTTTTTAATGTCAAAAAAGACTCTCCCATTATCGGTGACAAATGCTAAATGAAAATTTTGTTCTCTGCTGTAAAAAATGATGAGTTTTCGTTGCGTTCCAACGATGCCAACTCCAACATCGTTATTTTTTTATTCTGAAGCTTGGATCGTTGGAAAACGACGAAAAATTGATTTTTTATTCATTATTTTTGATAATGAATGCGAAAGTTTCAATTTTTCTAGTAAATTCGGTTTTTTAATGGCAAAGAAGACTTTCCCATTATCGATGACAAATACCGAATGAAGATTTTGTTCGCTGCTATAAAAAATGAACTCCATCATCGTTATTTTTTTATTCTTAAGCTTGAATCGTTGGAAAACGACGAAAAATCGATTTTTTATTCATTATTTTTGATAATTAATGCGAAAGTTTCGATTTTTCTAGAAAATTCGGTTTTTCCATGTCAAAAAAGACTTTCCCATTATCGTTGACAAATACCGAATGAGAATTTTGTGCTCTGCTATAAAAAAGACGAGTTTTCGTTGCGTTCCAACGATGCAAACTCAAACNGATTTTTTATTCATTATTTTTGATAATGAATGCGAAAGTTTCAATTTTTCTAGTAAATTCGGTTTTTTAATGGCAAAGAAGACTTTCCCATTATCGATGACAAATACCGAATGAAGATTTTGTTCGCTGCTATAAAAAATGAACTCCAACATCGTTATTTTTATATTCCGAAGTTTGGATCGTTGAAAAACAACGAAAAATTGACTTTTTATTAATTATTTTGATAATTAATGCGAACGTTGCAATTTTTCTCATAAATTCAGTTTTTTAATGTCAAAAAAGACTCTCGCATTATCGTTGACAAATACCGAATGAGAATTTTGTGCTCTGCTATAAAAAAGACGAGTTTTCGTTGCGTTCCAACGATGCAAACTCAAACATCGTAAAATGGCATAATTCGTTGCAGTTTTAAAATGTATTTTCTAAATAGAACAATGCTTATACAAGAGTATAAAATAAATAGGTTTTCAAAGAGCCAGAGTATCGCATCGAGTACAATTGTCCCAGAGCGTGAGTGTGTGTGTGTGTGTTTGTGAGAGCGTCTGGTTCGATTTTTCCTCAAAAATGGTTAATCAACGAGGTGACTGCCAGTTGTGCCAGAATTTAAATTTCATTTTTGGTATATAAATTTATTATTATCGCGATATCGGAGTGGCGGCGAGCTACATCGTCGATAAGCATACGGAGATGATGTACGAGAGTAATAATAATAATAATAATGATAATATGTCAATAAAGTTTGTCTACGAATTATTTGAGGCGCTGCATTATTGCTGAATTTTGTAAACCGGCCTGCTCGATCGTCTCGTCCTCACGAACCAATTCTCGGCTCGGATACGTCGTCAACAAACTAAACTCTTGCAGCGAGTATTGAGGCCTCATCCTAAATGTTACGATTGTTAAGGAAAATGTTGAACAACGCTGAAAAGAAAATTAACAACCTTCCGAGTGCACACTGGGTCGCTTTGACCCGAACATTTTTTTTCTCCGTTTCATTTTATTTTCGTTTTCATTAAAAAAAAATTTAGGCCCATTTCGAATGGATAATTCACTGAAAAAAATTTTAAAAACGTTTTTACTGGAATACAACGATTTGAAAAACGCCGCGGGTCAGATTGACCCAGTATGCACTTCGCTCGAAGGGTTTATGGAAAATTTACAGATACTGAGAGAGAAAACAATGAAATTTTATCTCTCGCGAAATAATATTTCGAAAATTGAACCGTTCATTTTTTTTTGACGATCAAACGAAACGAAGTGATTATGAGCATGACTCTGAATTTTACAACGTGGAAATTCAACGAAATTGTAATTTTCTATTAATTATTTATTTAATTCTGATTTTTTTTCTTTTTTAAACGATCAAACAAAACGAAATGATTATAAGCATGACTCTAAAGTTTGCAACGTGGAAATTCAACGAAATTGTAATTTTTTATTAATTATTTATTTAATTTTAATTTTTTTTCTTTTTTTTAAATTTATTTATTGAAATTTGAAAGATTTGGCCGAAGAGACGAGCGTTTTATTGTTCGGATTAAATATTGAACAATAACTATGAGCTCTGCTAAAGGAAAAAGAGAATTTCGTTGCAGTCTGTCGATGCAAACTTGGCAGATGTTTTATAAGCGTTAAATATTGAAGGATACGTTGTTATGAATCTTCTGACGTCTCCCACAGTGTGACTCGTGTTGAACTCCTGTCGGATGTTGTTGCCATCGGCAAGACGAATTTGAATGTTGGTCACAGGCCTGGACGAATCGACATTGAGCATTCCTCTGGCTTGAGACTCGTTGGCCGCTTGGTCAGCGGGATCGGTCGGCATGGTCATGCCCACGGTCGCTGGCGACGGGCTGAAACGTCGTTTTTTTATGTTGCATTAAAAAATGTGGAGAAAAAAATGGTTTCGCGATGTTTTCAACGGACCTTCCGAGTTTGTGACCGCGGCCCGTGAATGCCTTGACCTTCGGCTTCGTCGGGACGTATTCCTCGTGGCGATGGTCCTCCATGTCCAGACGGACCTCCGCGCCTTGAACTTCCTCCCGAATTTCCCGTGGAATTTCGCCGCGTTTTATCACCGCGAGAAACTCTCGGTTCTCCGGCTCGCTGTACGATCTGATTTCACGGTCGTTTATGGTGAATCCGTCTCGCCATAATTTCAACATTATCACTCCAGCCGCGTTGCTTCTCTGGCCGGAACCTCCCGTTTCGGATTCTGAGCCGGGGGTCCGCGTCGACGAGGATTCTCCCCCAACGACTGTGAAAAATTTGTTTTTTATTTTCGTAATTGAAAGTTTTCGTTTTTCAAGGTCATGGACACGCCGATACGAACCTTCCGTGTCGCTGCTCGTCTGCCCGAGCTTGTAGCCCGTTCCGCCGAACGTATTCGGCCGATTACGATGCTGGCCCGTCGGACGGTCCTCCGCGACTGCGATCGCTTGACCTTGGCAAGATTTGAACATGTCGTTTATGATGTCCTTCCTTTTGCTCGGCCCCAGAACTTGCTGGCCGCTGTGTTTCGATCCGCCGGCATAAAACGCTTGCCCTTCCTCGTCCGAACTACTGTCCCTGCTGTGCAGTTGATCTATCGTCCCGAAGGAGACGTTGGATCTAGGCTTCGTCTCCGCGCTTTTACTCTTTGTGTCTTTGGGCCGCGCGGAGCTTGCCAAACTCTCTTTTGCGGGGGCGGCTTCCACCGCCGCCGAGCTTTGGCCGCTCGCTTCGTCGCTACTTTTTTTTTCATCTTTTTTCGTCGCCGCGTCCGGATCTATGGCGGCGGCGGCCGCTGCCGCGCTGGCCAATTCTTCCAGCGGAGGGGAAAACTCGTTGCACTCGAAAAAATTGGCGAGAGCGACCTTTTCAAAGGAAACGAACGTTTGACAGTTTCGATCGAAATTTCATTTTGTTTATTTTTCGAAAACGCTTCGGAAATATCGTGCCAAGGGTTCACGCGCCTGGAGGAATCGGGAGACGAAATTTTGTTTTTTTAGCCTCGCGGGCCAAGGAATCAACAAATTTGCAAGATTTTTACGAAGGAACGGACGATCCGATGAATGGATGACGAGGGGAAAACAAGTTTGAGGTTATGTCGGATGATCCGGCGATTTGAAAAATGCGTTCTCACCTGAAGGTCCCATTCGGCTGCATCGAGATGGAATTTTGCTCTCTCGTTGTCTACGCCAGTCACTTCGCTGAAATAGGACAACAAGTCTTCCATTTTTTCGGAGTGATTTAACAGAAATTTTAACAACTCTCTCCCTCTCGGCCTTCGATTGACTTTTTGCACTTGCGAACGAGAATGATAGGGATGGCAATGCTGGTCCCAATGATTAAACGCTCGACGAGAAGGACGAGGTTGTTATTTATTAGATTTACTGGTGTGAAGTGTGAAGAATTGAGAACTTAGCCGACGTCAGGCAGCGTCGAGTTTAGAAATATTCACTCTGCTCTGACGAGACTGTACTTAATTATTTAAAACGATACAATTGAAATGTTGGAAACCTCGCTACGTTACCGACCGTCGGTACAAAATTGCGGCATCACTTGAAACTTTTTTTATTATATTTTTTCCGAAAATCGTGCATAAAATATTCTCCGGAAATGCAAACGACGAAAACTTTTCACAAGGACACGCACAGAGACTTTCTCCATCCCCGAGAATCGCTAGATCTGCGAAAAATCGTGATGGAGCCGAGGGATTGAAATTTTTGTTTTCTTTTCACAAAATTCAAATTTTTTTCCAGGAACTCGAATCACTGTGAATCGAGGATGATAAAGAAGTTGGCAGCTTTACCGATGGCTTGGAAAAATGGCGTCACCGAGCGGAGGACAACAAGGAGAAATTAGTTGATTGTTACGCCGTCAGAGAGACGCAGCGCGTTGCTGTTTCTCTTTCAGTTCGGTCCGTGCCTTTTCCGGTGCATTTGCAAACATGGTGCGTACGATATTTTGACATTTTGTTTAAAAAATCCACAAAAATCTCGTCGATCCGCATAAATATTGTTTTTTAAATGTGCCTCGATCGTTAATCAATATTCACGGAAGCATTCGGTGCCCATATTAACCAGAGCAATCGTTTTTTTTCCCCTCGAATCCTCCGCTCAAAGTTGCGTCTTCGCATCGTCGTTGTTTTTTGGTTATGCGTGCGATCGACGTGGAAATACACTCGCCACCGTGTTTTTCATCTCCCAGTGAAAATTCTCAACGTTTTTTATTCTTTCTCAGGGTCGTGTCAGGACTAAGACGGTAAAAAAGGCCGCACGGGTCATCATCGAGAAATACTACACTCGGCTGACCCTCGACTTCCACACGAACAAGAGGATATGCGAGGAAATCGCCATCATCCCCAGCAAACCCCTCAAGAACAAAATCGCCGGGTAAGTTCGTGATTTTTCGCCTTAATCGCAAATTCTCGAAGGATCGTTGCAAAATTTCCATCCTTGACCTTGAAATTCGAAAAACTCGAAATTCCGACGAAATTCCAAAGAAAAAACGTTTTTCTTCGGAATTTCGTTGGAATTTCGAGTTTCAAGGTCAACGATGAAAATCCTTGACCTTTTGGCGCCGCCAAAAAGTCTCGCTCGCGCCTTATTCGAAATTTTAAACTTTTTCCAGTTTCGTCACGCATCTGATGAAGCGGCTGCGTCACAGCCAAGTGCGCGGCATTTCCATCAAGCTGCAGGAGGAAGAGAGAGAACGCAGGGACAACTACGTCCCCGAAGTTTCCGCTCTGGAGCACGACGTCATCGAGGTCGACCCAGAGACCAAGGAGATGCTTAAGATGTTGGAGTTCAGCAACATTTCTGTTCTTCAACTTGTACAACCGTCGACTCATCAATACAGAAGAAATTAAACGCGTTAACTCTCTCCTTACACGAAAATCTGTCATGTTTTTACAATAAATACGAAACTTGGCAATCGTGTCTTGTCGCTTCATTTTTTTCATGATTTTTCAACCTTTTTTTGCGCTTGCCGTGCGTTGCGTTTGGAAAAGTTGAAACTTTTGGAGTTTTTTAGCCGCGGGAGGATTTTTGGGCAATTGTGTTTGGGGTGGAACGATTTTTGAGCCTTAGAAGGAATTTTCAAGATTTATTTACGAATCTCGGTGAAAATTACAATTTTTTTGAGCCCCGTGACGTTTTTGCTGTGAAATTTCGAGAATTTCATCGATTTGGATGTAAAAGTGATGTTTGGATAAAGAAAAATAATTAATTGCATGAAAAAATGAGGGATAACTCTTTTCCACGAGATTGTCTCGATAAAGAATTTTTCCGAGTCATTTTGACGCGAAAATTCAATTTTTTTGGTTCGTTAGGAGGAAAAATGTTTGATTTTGAAAATTCGAGGTGGAAAATACCCTCAAGGATGAAAAAACGTGAAATAAGGAGGGAAAGGATCGGGATGTGAGAAGAATGAATTTTTTTTCACTGGATCGTCATCGTCGGTGACTCATGAGCGCGTTTCTAATTTTCATTGTTTATTGACAATTGATTGTTGATTGTTTCGAGTAATTCGATAAAAAGTTGATTCGCCCGCAGCGCCGAGAAGAGCGAAGCGGAAGTCTGGAGAAGCAACACGTTGAGGCTCAGTCGAGTGGTCGATGAGACGGTTGCGCGAGACCTAACCCGTAAACCCGCGAGTGCGAGGATCGCGATCAGGAAAACGAGCTTCTCCGGGTTCGCGCGTTGGTTCGTTGGTCGTGCGAGCGGGCGGGTGAAAAGCCCGACCCACGGACCCGATCTAACGGGATTAATAGTGTCGTGCGAGAGAGTCGCGTCTTTCGGCCATAGAATCGTGCGAATAATTCAAAGATTTCCAAGAAAATAACCAAAAAAACCAATTTTATTGTTTCCGAAGTAAAATCGTAGCGAGTAGTAAACAAAATCTTTCCCGACAACGGTGCATGCGTCTCGTGTCAATCAGATTCTCGAATAAAACACGCGCGTCATGCGGACAAGATTTCGCGAGTTACGAGCGCGACTGCCGGTGGGAGCAGCAGCGGGAGAGAAACGACGACGTATCGCGACGACGATGTACGAAAGTTTTTCATAAACAAATTGAGAAAAAGAAAGAATCGCGCGAGTGCGTCGCGAGATAAATAAGTAATTTGGTAAAAAAAAGAAAACGAAAGTAAAAAGAAAAAAAGTAATGACACGAGAATAACGAAGGCGGCTTCGCTTTATGGCGAGCGCTGCAGCAGCAGTGAGCCGACACAACGAAACAGTAACGTGTACAGAGAACGGTGCGTGGTCGTGGTAATGCGTGCGTGTGTGTGGGGGGAGAGCGACAAGCCGGACAAGCGCCCAAGACACAGACACACACGCGCGCGGCGTGGGGGGCTCTGCGCGAACGATCGTTCCGCGGCGGCGAGTGGCGAGGCTCGCGGCTGGCTGGCCTTTCAGTCGGTCCGTCGCTGCTGCTGCGCGCTCAGCACACACACACGACATCTCGACTTCCGTGCGCCGTACGCCTCGTACGTTTTTATTTTTATTTTTTCAACTCAAGTTGCTCGTCAAACGACGACGACGGCCACGGGGATCGCTCTCTCTCGCGCTATGTGAGAGCTGAAGGTTCACGGGGCACCGAGTGTACCCCAGGCCTCAGGAGAGAGAAAGAGAGAGAGAGAGCGAGAGATCGCGAGGAGATTCTGCGAAGCAGAGAGACGACAGAAATCCGAAAAAATTCTCATTTCTCTGTCGTACGAGCGAAAATCGAAATCGCTTCGGGTCCGAGAAGCTCCGTACGAATTTTCTAACCCCGACAAATATATACAGAGACGAGGAGGAGAAATAAAATTCTCGGTGGTTGTGTGTGTATGTGGAGAGTGCGTGTGCGAGTCTGTGTGTGTTCTCGCGAGTCGCGCGGAGCGTAAGAGCGCCGCGGATAGAAATTAAGAAAAAAAAAAGGGGAAAAGAATTTCTCAAAATGGACTCGATCATGTTCGAGGCTAAAAAAAAACAATGAATAACTAACAAATAAATAATAAAGAAAAAAACGCAAAAAAGTTTGACGAAAGGATTGCGGGCTCGACGAAATCCCGAGGTAGTTACTTACCTTTCCGCCGCCTGCTCGACGATCTCGAAACATTCTCGCAATTCGGTGAAATGGAGTGTCCGCATCTAGCACAGAGCATACGTATCGGCAGCGACGACCTCGAGACGACATGTACAAAGGATCTGCCTTTCGTTTGTGCAGGTATGAGAAAGTAAAATCATCATCGGACGATTTTGCGAACGAAAGGAATGAAAAAATTCAATAAAATAAAAGAATCTCGAAAACAAAACAAAATGGATTCTCCATGCCCCTCCTCGGGACCTTTGCACGATTTTTATTACTTTTTTTTCCTCATCCTGCCTCGTCGCCGCTTTCCCTCTCCACTGACCCAGCGAATTATTTTTATTCATTTATTTCGTCGATACAAATGCAACGATTACAAAAAAAAAACATCGAGACGCCTTCCCCGGGCTCCTCGCGCTCGACGCCGCAATCTGCAGCTTTTACTCTCCTCAGCAGCCAACGACCAACCTTTTTTCTACCATCAATCCTCGCCATTCCGTTACGCACGTTGATCAACCATCGAACGCTCCATTTTACCTCCCCATCGCGCTTATGAACGCTCCCTCGTCGTTCCTTGTGTTCGCGCTTATCGAGAAAAAAAAGGGCTCGCTCGAAAGACCGCGAGCGAGAGCGAGACACGCGAGAGAGCAGCGTATACTCTTGCGAGGCTAACGCAGGCCGTTCCTCTCACGGCCTTGAAGTCAACTGCCAACACGTAGAGCCCCTCGTCCTTTCACACAACCACGAGAATTACTACGAGCGTGCAACAGAGAGCACACGCGTTACGGATCGCGAATCGCTCTTTCCCGGAAATCGGGCTCTCGGAGCTTCTCTTTCCCTCGCGTTCGTCATCTTTTCGAGTTTTCATGCGCGATCGAGACTTTTGCAAACTTTTCTCTTTCGTCTCAACGTTTTTTCGCGTTTTTTTTGTCAAACTTTTCGGGGGCTCGAGTTTCTCGCGAATCTTTCGCCCCCCCCCTCCCCCTGATTATTATTTTCGTGTGACTCGCGCGGCGTGTGTGTGTGGGCGCGTTCGTCATTGGAAAATCAATACCAGGCGGGCGCTAATCAGCTGGGAGTTCGCGAGATCCCGTCGTAGGAACGTTCGACTCTCTCGATCGCAGCAGCAAATTCTCGACGGATCGGTTTTTATTGAAAAATTGATTTCTTTTTATCGATTTTCGATCGGCACGCGGAGAGGCTGAAAAAAAATGGCCGACGTTGGTTTTCGAGGGATTTTTCTTGCTTTCTTTTTCCGTGACGAGCTTGGGACCGTATCGCGGGAGATGCGGCGAGCAACTTTGCTGCTGCGTCTATGGCAACAAAGTTTCTGCGAAGGGCTCGCGCGCGACGCGCGACAAAAACTCGATCGACGTCATTTTTTTCGTAGCGTTTGTGCAAGCAACGTCCTCGATGAATTCGATTGGGAATTCGAAATTTTGGCAACGGCACGCGACGAATATCGACCAAGCATCGATTTTTTTAATAGCTCCGCCATTTTTTTTTACTATTCGCGCGCCTCCTCGCGTGCGATCGAAGCGAACGACGCGTCGTCTTGGTTTTTCCTCAAATATTCGTAAAGTTCGTGATTTATCGATACGCGCGATCGGTCGCTCACGCGATTACGAGCTCGCCATGTTGTTTTTTTTCTTCGAAAATCGAAGCTCGCGTGGAATCGGGAAAATGGCGATAATTCGATGACGCATCGCACGCGGATTTTTCGCGATATTTGTCGAAATAGAAAGACGGAGAAAAAAAAAGAATGGCGATAGGGGCGACGCGCGACTTGTTCGTTGGCAGCAGCGAGCATAAAGAGGCATGGTTGTGGGACGTCGGGCGACGAAGAGCGCGTCGAGACGCTCGCATCGATTTAAAAGGCCACCGAGTGATACCGTGCGAATTATTTATATACGCGAAAACCCAGTGGGGGGAGGAGTGTGCGCGAGGAGAGTCTTCCCGGTCTCTTTTTTCCGTCTGCCATTATTTTCGCCGCGTCGATATTTTCCTCGGATTCGCGCCACGTTCCCGAATAAAAAAAAAAATTCAAAAAATTCTAAAAACTCGTTTTTTCGTTCGTAATATCGAAAAAATCGGTCGAGCTGTGTCTCCGAGTTTTCTCGCATAAAAATCGATCGCCCCCGGGCCCCGGAACCTCCTCGTTTCTTCTCCATCGAGAAACAAAACGCACGTGCATCGCAAAACACACACACGCGATCAACGTATGTATTTGTTTGCACTAATCGATCAGCTGGTTATCGTGGAGCTCGCGACTCACTTTGAAGTGAGTCGCGAGCCTCCCTCCCTCCCTCCCTGCGTGCGAGGCTGCTGCGAGGCTGTGATCTACTTGACGCGGAACGAACTATAGGCTCGCGCGATATATATACACAAAATACGAATAAGCGGAGAGCAGGCTGTGTAGAGCGACGCGTGAGGCGAGAGGATTTATCAATGAGCACACACACACACGCCTTTTCTCCCAGTCATCGAGAAATTAGTCACGCGTTAGTTTCCGGGATTCGTGGCTGTTGGAGCATCGATCGCGAATATTGAGCACGAATGAATATTATCGCGGGAGCAATTTTGTGGGCGACGCATTGAAAATTAAAATTTCTCATTTTTTGTAAAAAAACGTCATTTTTGGAGGATTTTCTTTTTTCGACATTTTTTTCGTATTTAAAATTGCACGAGTTGAATAAAATCGTCATGGTCGTTACTCAAAGGTCGGAAATGGATTGTAGTATTTTTTTTTAAATTTAAAAATGAAAATTAAAATTTCTGCATCATTTTTTGTAAAAAAACGTAATTTTTGGAGGATTTTCTTTGTTCGACATTTTTTTTGTATTTAAAATTGCACGAGTTGAATAAAATCGCCATGGTCGTTACTCAAAGGTCGGAAATGGATTGTAGTATTTTTTTTTTTAATTTAAAAATGAAAATGAAAATTTCTGCATCATTTTTTGTAAAAAAACGTCATTTTTGCAGAATTTTCTTTTTTTTCGACATTTTTTTTGTATTTAAAATTGCACGAATTGAATAAAATCGTCATGGTCGTTACTCAAAGGTCGGAAATGGATTGTAGTATTTTTTTTTTAATTTAAAAATGAAAATTTAAATTTCTGCATTATTTTTTGTAAAAAAACGTCATTTTTGCAGAATTTTCTTTTTTTCGACATTTTTTTTGTATTTAAAATTGCACGAGTTGAATAAAATCGTCATGGTCGTTACTCAAAGGTCGAAAATGTATTGTAGTAATTTTTTTCCCATTTTTTAAAATGATTTTTCAACTATTTATCGCCTTCCAAAGTGATTGGGCCTGATAACAGTCCCTAAGACCATTACGTCACAATCCGGAGGTGTGACTATCGATCGCCGAAGAATAAAAACTCTGCATCAGGTTTCCCTTTGCCTGTTCCCTTCCAATTCTCGTCGCTCTATATGCATGCCCTTGACCTTGAAAATTTCGTAATGTTCGTACACCGAACAGACGCTCCGAAGGAACGGAACGGCCATCGAAATACCATCCGGAAATTGTTTATTTCGAGACCGGATGGTAATCGAGAACGAGGCTACGTGGCGAGAAAAATCTCAAACACTAAATCAATTTTTTTCAATTTAGAAATTTTGTTTATTTTTATTTTTATAATTTTTTTTATTTCGTTCGATTCGCGTAGATTAGAGAAAAATGCAATGAATCGGTTGGAGGTTATTTTTGTTGGATGTTACATATTTCGAGGCGTGACCGAACAAGATGACCTTGAGAATAATTGGGATTATGGGATTTATTAAAACGTCTCAAAATGTTTGAACAGTATGCGGAACGGAAAAGAGTACGTGGCTGTGTCTGCACTGCGGGGCCGTGCATTGCGGACGTTACGTCGCCGGTCATGCCCTCCAGCATCACGAAAAAAATACTCAACACTGCGTGTGCATCGATTGCGAGAACCTCGCGGTTTATTGGTGAGTTTTCGACAATCGCTTGCGACTCTTCGGCGACGATACTGGACATTTTCATCGAAAAACAACGAAATATTCATTTTTTTATTCATTGTTTCGATAATTGAGGGGATCGTTTCAATTTTTCTTGTAAATTCAGTTTTTCAATGGGAAATGAGACTTTCCCATTATCGGTGAGAAATACCGTATAAAAATTCCGGGCTCGGCTATAAAAAAATTATTTATTTATTTAATTTATTTATTTATTTATTTATTTATTTATTTATTTATTTATTTATTTATTTATTTATTTATTTATTTATTTATTTTATTTATTTATTTATTTTATTTATTTAGTCATTTATTTGAAATTATGAGTTTTCGCTGCATTCCAACGATGCGAGCTCCATCGTCGTTTTTTTTTTCAATTCTGAAGTTTGGATCGTTGGAAAATAAGGAAAAATATTTTTTAAATTAATTATTTCGATAATTAATGCGAACGTTTGAATTTTTGGTAAATATTCGGGTCTGCTATAAAAATTGATGAGTTTTCGATGCATTCCAACGATCAAAACTCAAAAATCGTGTTTTTTTGGAATATTTTAATTAATTTATCGAATAAATAAAATGTAAACAAAAGTGTATGGTTAATTCGAGAAGGAGAATCGTAACGAATTATCTTTTCCTGACGCTCGTGCAGTTACAGCTGCGACGAGTACGTGGTAAACGATACGTCGGGCGGTCACATCGAGAAGATTCGCCAGAGTGCGTTTCGGAAGAGCGAGCACAAGGAGAACGAGGAAGGCTGTTGGGGTTCGTCGAGTTCTCCGGGGCTGGAGAACGTAAACGGGGAGGAGGACGACCCTGAGGCAGCGCTGTGGAAAGCCGAGGTCGTCGTCCGGAACCTCCGACCAAGAACGAGAAAGAGGCTACACTCGCTGGACGGTACCAGCGGGGATAATCGTCCGGTCGCCAAACGACGAACTTCCAAATTAACCAAAGAGAAAAAAGTCGTCGGTCTGAGAAATTTGGGCAACACGTGTTTCATGAACGTCGTTCTCCAGTCGTTTAACAACATCAGCCATTTTTGCGAGTATCTGACGCAAATGCCGAGCCTCGAAGGAATCGCATTCGACGAGCCGCCCACTCATCGAGGTCGAATCGTTGCTCCTGGACGAGCAAAGGAACTCAGCGACGCGCTCCTCGCCGAGGAGCTTCGCAAGGTAATGCCCCTTTTATTTTATTTTATTTTATTATTAAATTTCAATTAACAAATTTATTTATTCAATTTTTTTATTTTATTTATTTAATTTATTCAATTTTTTATTTTATTTATTTAATTTTTCAATTTTTTATTCAATTTATTTAATTTATTGAATTTTTTATTCAATTTATTTAATTTGTTCAATTTTTTATTCAATTTATTTAATTTATTCAATTTTTTATTTAATTTATTTAATTTATTCAATTTTTTATTTGATTTATTTGATTTTTTTGATTTATTTGATTTATTTTTGGATGAAAAATTGATTTTTCGTTTGTGGGTCGAAGGTTCTTCTTGGACTGAGCCTCGGAGGATCGAACGGACAGGCGATATCGCCCGAGTGCCTGTTCCTTGTAATATGGAAGGTGGTGCCACGTTTTAGGGGCTACCAGCAACAAGATGCTCACGAGTTTCTCACGTACATGCTCGACAGGCTGCACACCGAGCTGCTCCAATTATTGCCGAGGCTGGGTCACGAGCCACTCGGTCTTCGTGGAAAGCAAAGCATAGTCACAGCCGTCTTCGGTGGTACGCTCCTCAGTGTCGTGAGTTTTTGTTTTCTCACATCATATCCTACTCAATTTTTCATCCACGAAATATACAACGAAAAATTCATTGTTTTCGTAGCATAATGTGGGCGTTACGATTTTTCCAATTCATTCAGTTTTCCAATGGCAAACAAGACTTTGGCACTCTGCCATAAAAAATGATGAGTTTTCGTTGCGTTTCATTAATGGTCGTCGAAACTCATTCCTTCGATGCATTTTTATGCTGCTCAGTGTTTAAAATCCCAATTTCCGGTGCCAGGTCCACTGTATGAACTGTCGAACGGATTCCAAGACGCACGAAACTTTCCAAGATCTATCATTGGACATTCCGGACAGACTGCAGAGGCGAGCAAAGGAGCAAGAAGAAGTGTGCAGTCTCACTTACAGCCTCTCGAGATTTTTCAAGGTCGAGGAATTGGCCGATAGCGAACTGTACTTTTGTGACAATTGCATGGGAAAGCAGCGATCCACCAAGAGGTTCTGGATCCACAGGCTGCCTAACGTAAGTAAACAATTCCCCTGATACATTATTCCCCCTCCTCAACGTCGCACTCTCGAACAATTTTCTTCACTTCATTCTCCGCAGGTGTTGTGCCTTCACATTAAAAGATTTCGGTGGTGCAATTCGTATCGCTCGAAAGTCGACACGCAGGTCGATTTCCCTATGGAATCATTGGACATGTCGCCCTTCACGGTTCGTGGCACTTCCGGTGTCAAGCTCGGTCCTCAGAACAGTCACCTCTACGACCTTGCGGCTGTAATCGTTCACCACGGTTCAGGGTACGTTTCTCCCCAAAAACCCCATAAAACCCCATAAAACCCCATAAGACCCCATAAAAACCCCATAGAAACCCCATAAAAACCCCATAAGATAAAAAATGCATGGAACGACGTGATTTTGATGTTGTTTTCGTTTCTGCTGGAAACAGAGCCGGAACCGGACATTACACTGCCTTCGCCGTGCACGACGGTCAATGGTTTCATTTCAACGACAGTTCGGTGCGGCCGGCGAGTGCCGATTCGGTTGCAAAGTGCAAGCCTTACATTCTCTTTTACGTGCGAAAAGAATTTTCAATTCCTCCGCCTTTGTGACGTCGTGGAGCGGGAGCGGCGACTCCGCATCCTGGACACGGGGGAGACTGCGACGAGTCCGAAGAAGATTCTGGTCGGAACGACGAGAACAAGGGCCGCGAATCGTCGATCGCGAGTCCACCGAGAAAGAAGCGAAGCGGCGGCAGCAGCAGCAGCGGTTTGGGCCTCCGGAAAGCAAGCGATTCGAAAAGCCTCGGCGAGACGGAAACAAACGACTCAACAAAGTCGCACACCGCGCCGGGCGAACGGGCTACGAACAGCGAAAGATCGACACGTGCTCATTTGTAAAAATTCGGTCGAACGACCGTTCGTTCAATCGCGGAATTTTCCCGATTGATATGTATTTGCGTGTGCGTGTGTGTACGTGCGTGCGTGTGTGTGTGTGTGTGGGTGCGCACCCCCCTGCGGGTGAGTCTGTCTAGCCTTTGGAACAACCGTGCGATCCGCGGCTCCTTCTCGCTCCCACTCTTGTCCGTCCTGCTTCTTGAGAGCCCAAACGCCAAGACACCAGACGAATTTTCGTTTTTTTCTCATTTCTCACGTTTTCCTTCATTTTCCATCTTCCTCTCGGTCCGGACAATTTTTTATTCTTGACAATCGCCTCCACTATGTTCTCCAGACTCTCGTGCCATCTTCTCAGTTTTTAATCCCTTTCACTTTCGTTTCCTTCCTCCCAGCAATCCCATTGACTTTCTTTTTCATTTTCACGTTTTTTTGAATTTTCACGCCATTTTTTTTCGTTCACGGAGACGAGACGAGGGAAAAGAGTTGCTTATTGTTCGGTTGACCATGGCCATTCATTGTGATATAGCGAAACGAAGGCATTAAGCTCATTACACGGAATATTGTCATGGGTCTGTGTGTCGAGATCTCAACCACAGAGAGAGAGGAAAGAAAAGAAGGCGGCAAAAAGGCTCTACTCTTTGTTCTCTATTCTTGAAAAACTCTACGATTAAAAAATCCATTCCCAAATGTGCTTTTCTGCATAAATTCATTAAAATTTCTCGATTCTTTTAAATTTTTTTCGAATTTATTCGAAAAAATGAAAATTTCTCGGATTTTCGTCTCCAAATCTTTGGTTTTCGATTTTCGCGAGTTCTCTACCGAGTTTTTTTGATCACAGAGTTTTTCAAAATTGAGACGCAACGAATAGAGTTTTCCTCGTTTGGAAATAAAAATTGGACGAAAATTCGGCTTTGGCGATAAACGAGTGTGTGCGCGGCGATAGTGTATAAAATGGTGGGTGTGTATTTATGGCGCAAGAAATGCAGGGACGAGTGCACGTCGCGAGGATGGAGCTCTTGGGGTTTGGGAATCGAAGGCGAAAACTTAGCGTTGCTCAATTTAGTTTTTTTTTTCGATTTGGCTTTTCGTTGGAATTTGGAAATCAGACAAATGTGCTGGGAGATTGAAAACCCGAAGAGCTTTTGTCCAGTCGCCCGGTTCTTCGGGATCGGGGACTTTTGGGCTGGACTTTGCGAGCGTCGAACTCGTCCTGCCTGGACTCTCGTCTCCGTTCGGAATAAATAGCGAAAAGCAAGAGAAAGAAAAAAAAAAGAGGAATCTCCGAACTCGTGACGACGGCCAGCGGCGTGAAACGCACGCAGCGTAACTTTTTCATCATTTTCTCTCTCTTAGAAATTCTTTACCTTTTTTTATTATATTTTTCGTTGCGTAAAAAATCGCTCTCATATTTCCAAGTTCGATGCGACGCGAGAGTTTGCCAATTTGGAGAGTCGGGCTGGCCAATCGCGAGATCATTTCGCGGGATAAATGAAAAAACGATAAAAATGAAAAGAGAGATGAGAAAGGAGGAAAAATGGAGAAGGGGGAAGACTCTCCTCCGGAAATGCGTTCTACGACTCTTATGTGATTATTTAAAGACTTATTTTTTCTATAAACGATAATAAATGTAATTATAAGTTAATCGAGTATCAAGGCGAGAAGAAGAGAACGAGATCGTCTAGAAAATGCGAATGAAACGTTTTATTGAGACGAAGAAATGTGACGTAAAGGAGAAAACAGGAAAATCGACGAAATAGCAAAAAAAAAGAAACACAATTACACGTTGACAAAAAAAAATGACACGAAGCTACAAATTATCTTGTAATTCTTAACGTCGAGACTCGAAGCGAGAAAACGAAAAGGCTGAAACGTGTGGGAGGAGGATGACGCATTGACGCGGACAACAATCGAGTTATCCTGACGAATAAAAAAGTAAATAAACGATAGTCGCGAAGGTACGCGCTACCGAGAGTTGTAACACGAACCCCGCTGAACGAATAAACAAGAAAAATAAACGACAAACACTTTTCTGAGCGTTTGAGTTAAAATTGAAAAAAAAAAAACGAAATTCTTTGGCTCGCTTGTTCGTCCTTTCGTAGGATTTTCAAACTATTGGGGCAATGCTGATCGGTCCGGAGGAAAGGTGTATCGATGGGAATCTCCGCGGATGAGAAATCGACAGAATTTTGCGCAGAAACAACCGTTTCCGGTTTCCTGAAAACTTTTATCTTCTTCCTCGAAATTTGTCGGTGCGTTCGATTCCAACTTTTCGTTGTCTTCGTAAAGATCCTGGAGGCTTTTCTTTGGAGATTCTTTTTTTTCCGCCTCGTCGCCGAACCCCACGACCCACAGGCCGTCCCGGTTCCAACAAAGTCTCTCGGTCGTTGTCCTCATCGCAGCTGCGGATTCGCTCGGACTTGCCGAACTCGGCGCACCCGTCCTGCAGGCTTTGTTCTCGTAGAGGACTCTCGTTGTTTCTTCCACGTCAGGACATTCCTCGATCGGTTTCCATCTTCTCCAGCGGGATAATTTCCCCACGAACTTTCTGATCTTCGGCACGACTCTCCGCTGCTTCACAACCCCAGGAACGTCCGGATGAACCGGAAAAACTTGGTTCACCTCGAACGTCGTTGGAAAATCGACTTCGCCGTTTACAAGCCGGACCCGGCTCGCGTCAAATCCCAAACGGTACGTCGTTTCGGATCTCCCTGTTCTTTTTGCTCTCACAACCGGCGCCGAGGACTTTCCTCCGGTGATCGTGAACGGCGAACGCTCTTGGCTCTTCTTCCGGGCGCCGAGGTTCGAGGAATTTCCTCGGGAATCGCTCGGCGACGCTTCGAGCCGCGAGAGCGACGAGGAAACTTTTCCTCGATGCGAAGTCTCGAACCTCCCGTGCCGCGCCTCCAGGGCGCTTTCGGATTTTTCCATTTTCTTCACGAAAAGCCTCCGAGGCGAGTCGACGGTTTCCACTCGTTCGGAAATCTCCTCGCCAGGCGGTTCCTTCGTTAACGTCGTCGTCTCGTTCTCCTTGTCGATGCTCCTAGTCGCCAGGTCGTCCCCACGTCCAAGATTCTTCGTGGGAGCGCCTCCTGGGGAATTCTCGCTGCTGCATCTCGACGCCCCCGTCGTTTCTCCGCTGCTTGACAATTTCGACAACGCCCGGAGGGAAACTCCTGGAGAAACGAGACAGGAACGCGACCCGGAATCGTAAGAATCTTTCTCGAAGTCTCCGGAAGGTGAACCGGACGAGCCACTCGCCATCCGGCGACTCAACTCCGAGGAATTGTCCGCCCAGAACAAATTTCTCGATGCAGGATTTTTCCAGTGTTTCCGGCTCCTGCGCCTTTCGTCGTTCTGCTCTCTCGCCGATCGATTTTTCTTGCTCGCCACGCCGTCCGGAGAAGTTTCGTTGCTTCGGTTGGTTGAATTTTCATTTCCGGTCGGCGAATCCTCGTAAATATGGAAATTTGCTCTGCTCGCACGATCTGATCCGCGATCACGATTTTCTTCTCGCGTGTTCGACGTTTTCGTCGGTTTTTCCGATTCTTCGCATCGCTGGGCGATCGGCGGAGTTTCGTCGCGCCTGGAAGGATATTCCGTGATGATCCGGACGTCGCGGCGATGTCGGGAGGTCACGGGCTCCGAGAGTTGGCCCTTTAAGGTGCTTCGACGTGGTTTTTCCGGCCGATTTTTTTCCAGAGCGTCGAAGGAGCCGAAACTCTTTTTCGGGACCGGAGATCGGATCCTCCAGGCGTCCCCGGGTCGCAATGGCGGCGAAGACTCTTCAGGAACGTCGACGTAATCGCTCGATCTCGGAATCACCGATTTTCTTGCGCAAACTTCTTTATTAAGTCTCGAGGAATGTTGCTCGCTTTTTTGTTCCGAACGGGAAGCAGACGTGGCGATCGGGAAATTCCGATCGGCCCACGCGATCTGACGATCGATCTGTCGCTGGATCGACACGTCGGACAGCGCTCGCATCAGTTGGTCCACGTCCAACGATCGTTTGGTAGAGTCTCCTCGACTTGGTGCCTGCGAGGCGCGCGAATAATCTTGCGATTTTATGTCCAGCCTCGGGACGAGGCTCGATCGGTTGTCCTGGCAATTGGTCGATCTGCAAACATGGTTTTTCGATCTTTCGGTCTTCTTGTCGCTTCTCGAGGATTCGGGATCGTCGGGAAGATCGGTATCGCCGATCGATCGGTTACCGATTTTTTGCGAGATCGGTAAATCGGTAATTTTTTCTCTCGGCCCTGGAGCAGCCACGCCGTTTGTTATTTCTTTCGTCTCATCGCGCTTCGTGCTCGTCACTACCGATCCCCCAAAGTTACCGATTCCTTGGCTAACCTCGTTGCCACCGTCGCCCTCGCTGCCTGAACTTAAATTCTCAATTATCAAGCCCGTTGACTTCCCATACGCGGCCATTTTTCCCGAGGCTCGCGCGCTCCTCGATTTTCTTGAATTTTCTTCCCTCGCCGAGGCTGAACCTCGACGAAGCAGCTGCACAATTTTCCCGTCGGTCAAACAGAGCGGCGGAGCGTTGCTACGAATTATCTCCCTCGCGGGGGGAGCCTCGATCGGTCGCAGAAACTTCGGTGGCCGAGGTTCTTCGAATTTTTTCAAACGGGCCGATGCGAAAGTTTCACTTCCGGTGGCCGAACGCTGCGCGCAACTTTCCGCCTCCAATCTCGTCGTTTCCGGCGCAGAAAACGACGCGCCACCTCGCGACCTCATCATCGAGCCTCCGTGGACCTCGTTTCTATATTTCGTGGTGAAAATTTGAATTTTCGCGGGAAAATGTAAAAATTACGATCGTGAAAAAAATTGTGACAAGGATTTCCGGTCGCTACCTCGAATCCGTAGCGATCATGACGATTTCTTCAAGAGCATTCGCTTCCCCCTCGTCCTTCTCGTCGATCCGGTCGCCCGAACCTAAAAGCTGCAGATACGCGTCTCGTTCACGACGAATTCGACGATCCAAGGCGGCCAGGCGATCAGAAAACTTCAAATTGGCGCTCGAGTTGGGAAAATCGCGAATTCTTTGTTTCAAGGACGAGGGTGAGCTCGAGGAGGACCTTTCGATGCTCGTCGATGAATTTCCGCTCTGCTGCTCTTTCGCCGATTTATCTCGAAAAGTGACAAACTTGGAAAAGTCTCGGTTCGCCGATCGCCGCACGAGTTTGTCGTCCAAGTCGCGAGATAGTTTCCGATCGAGTAACTCGTCGATGCCGTTCAAAAGGCTTTTGTTACTCTCTGTTGATAAAAAAATCTCTCATCAATCTCGCTCGTACAATCTACACGCGAAAAGTTCTCGCGTGTCTCAAACTTGCGAAACATTTTTACCCGAAGATTCGCTCGATCTCAACGGACTCGGAGTTTTCACTTCGACAATATCCCGAAAACTCTCTTCGCTGCTTCTTTCCAAAATTTCATACGTCCCCATAAACTATTTTTATGTTTATTTTTCTTAATTAATCAATAAACTCAGCGAAAATAATCTCGACGCGAAATATCGTGGGAATAAATGTCATCGGAGCGAAAATGGACGCAGCGTTGGGAAACAAAACACGCCGCACCTCGCGATCTTCATTTTTTTGTTACAGAACACTTGCCAGAGTTCAAAAATTCATTGATCCCACGATTCGGAGTTTCTTCATCGAATCGCACGAAAAAAACGTCTTTCGACTTACCGACCGTCGGTAAGTAGAGTCTTGTTTTTTTTGTCTGTAAATAAAATAAAAAAAGAGCAAGAATCGTACGAGAATATTCCGAAAGGTGGCGCCGCGTGTCGCCTCGCATCGAAAAAATGAAAGAATCTCCGAATTTCAAGTTTTACGGAATCCTAACAAATCATTGCGTAATTGTAAGAAATTAAATTTATACGAAAAGTTTGAGCAAATCAGGAAAAAATCTCTCGTCGTGTAAGTCGACGTAAAAAAATTGTTGGACCCGCATAATTTGTACGTGACAACGCGACGTCTTTGGGGAACGGAAATGAACGCAAAAATGTGGAAAAAACGCCGCCATTCCGCGAGCAGGCTCCATCGAGCATGTCGCCGAAAGTACAAATGAGAAAAGGGAATAATTGACAAGTGGGAAAAAGGGAATGAAAGTGAGAGTTTGCGTGGTGGTGCGGTGGAAAACTGCGTCGCGGGACGTTGTCGAGAGGCCGTGCACACGCGACGCAGTGATCCAGCAAAGTTTATTCCGCATCTCGTCTGCTCTCTCGTGGAAAAGTGAAAACGCGCGCGTTGGTCGTGGTTTCTTGGAAAGTTTTGGAACGTACACGGGAGAGAGAATAAAGTCTCGACTAACAAGCGCGATGCTGAGGGAGCAGCGAGGGTATTGCGAAAAGGACCAAACGCGAAGACGTCGTAGNNGGATGTAAGCGAGAGGAAAAGAGAGAGAGAGAAAGAGCTTAGTCGACGAGAAGGCGTACCATTTACGACAAAGTTCTCGTGCTTCGCAGCGAGTTGTGTAACAAACTTTACTCGGGATTGGTAGCCCGAAGGGGTGCTCCGACTTCCGCTTTTCCGTGCCGCGAAGGAGAACGAGAACACGTCGCGAGAAGGAGCAGAATAAGGAGAAGAAAGACGAGAGAAAAGTGTGTGCGGAGGCGCGAGCTCGAGAAAGAAAGAAAATCGCGCAGGAGGAGGGAAGGGAGGGAAGAGATTCGGTTAGGATTCTGTGCGTTTGTTCGCCGCGCGATGTATCTCTTTCTGTTGGTTTATCCTCGAGCCACCCATATCGTACGTTAGGGCGAGAGTGACGAGTCGGAGGAGGAGGAGGAGGGGGGGGGGAGGAGAGTTGGAGGTTTTGCTGGAGGCGCAACCTCGAAGCTTCTCGCGTCTTGCGAGTCTCGAGCCAGCTAACACCCGTGGGATTGGGGGGCGCGCCCGCGCGCGCGGTCACAAGTTATTTACCGCGTAACAAACAGAAACGAAGCGATCGTTGCGCCGTTGGGAAATACATGGCAAGTCGGGCAAACATGTTTTTAGCACACACGCACCAATTCTGATCGTGCGGTGATGTCGTTACCGTTGTAACTCCGAGTTCCCGAGCGCCCGGAAATACGAAACGTGAAAATTATTTAAAAAATTTCTCGATTTTTTGTCAGCGATGCCGAAAAGATACGCTCGATTCGTCAAGATCCTCGTCCACGTGCCTCGATCATTATTATTTTTAGGTTATGTACGCGGAACGGCGAGGGGGCGTGTTTTCCGCATTTCGCGTGAGGCTTTTCGTTGAGTCCGATGCCCGCAGTCGATACGACGAGGTCGCTATATACAGATATAGAAAAATGCACAGAGTCTTGTTACTTTTTTTATTTTTCATGCTTTTATTTTTATTTTTTATTATTTCTTGGGTGTTTGTCGATTTGCCAAAGTCATCGGCATCTGCCGGGGCAGCGCTTAGTAGTAAAAAATGAAAAAGGAAATATGAAAGTCTCGCGAATGCCGCCGCGCGGGAGGAACGGAGCGAATAAGTAAAACGGAAACGCGCCGGGCGACGCCTCGGCTTCTCGACCGCGCGTAAGACAAAGAAGGAAAATCTCTCGCGCGAGCTCGCGCGCGGACGTCAAACAAACAACCGGCAATTAAATGCAAATATGGCTAATGCGTTCTCGCTCGGAGATGCAAGTCATCGCGCTCGTTATACGCAGATATAACTTGATCCCTCCGCCGCCGCCGCCATATTGTTTCTCCGCGACGTGGCGCGCGGTCGCCTTTTTCGACCGCGCGCGCGGTCGATATCGATGCGGGTTTCCTCGTTTTATTTAACTTTCGACTTACGAATCGCTTGTCGAGTAAATTCTCTACAAATTCTACAAAAATTCTCATCAAAATTCGACCATTTTTTACTCTTTAAGGGACTTTTCCGATGGAAATCGAAAACTCGAGCTAAATCCGTCGTTTTCGACGAATTTTGCAGCGATTCCTTTTCTCAACATTTTGGAATCTCGTCTACGCGACGTATGGTCCATGAATCCTGCACCTTAACGATTTTCCCAATTTCCTCGATTCTCAAGGACGAATTTTTCAAATTTTCGACATTTTTGCACTAAAAAATAAAATTCCCAAAAAAGTTCCGACCATTTTTTACTCTTTAAGGGACTTTTCCCGGAAAAATCGAAAACTCGAGTTTGTCGTTCTTATTTTTTGGTTCCACGGCATCGATTCCCTTCTCGTCGCTTTTCTAAACATTCCACGAATCCTGCAAACGATTTCCCCGATTTCCTCGATCCTCAAGGACGAATTTTTAAATTTTCGACATTTTTGCACTAAAAAAAAAATTCCCAAAAAAATTCCGACCATTTTTTCCTCTTTAAGGGACTTTTCCCACCAAAATCGAAAACTCGAGTTTGTCGTTCTTATTTTTTGGTTCCACGGCATCGAATCCCTTCTCGTCTCTTTTCTAAACATTCCACGAATCCCGCAAACGATTTCTCCGATTCCTTCGATCCTCAAGGACGAATTTTCAATTTTTCGACATTTTCGCATGAAAATGAAATTCCCTCGTCCATCGAAATCGTATTTTCCTAGTGATTTTCGTTTTCCTTTTAGTCCCCGACGAATTAATCAAGCGCAAGATATCCGGGAGACGATATTGGCAATCTTGTAGCTGCACAAAGTGTATAAAGTATTAAGTACATTGAAAGAGATTTATCTGCTCTATATCGGCTTTGCGCGAGGGGGTATACCCGACGACGACGACGAGGAGGACGCAGAGGACAGTGACGGTATCGGTGAAACCGCCGTAACGCCCAAGATACTCTCCAAGGACCTTAATCCTTCCTATTCAAGGATGTTGATTATATCGGTGGTTGAAAGCCAACGAGTACGCGGAGGCTGATGCTTCTCCGTGTGCTCGGCATCAACGTCCCTCTGACTCCGTCGAGTTGCTCGATTATATGGATATATAAGCTTCTCGGAGCTCGGGAATGAGATTTAACTCTGTGCAGACACACAGGGGTCTGGGCTGTCCAGCGCATTGAGCGAATCGCCTCATTTTCTCGTATTTTCCAAAAAACAAAAAAAAAACGAACATTCTCATCCAATTACAAAAAAATAATAAATTTGAATGGAAATAAAAATCATTTTCCGAACAATTTTTATTAGCGAAATATTTGATTACGATTTTAATTAATTCAACGAGGAATTAAAATGAAAAATAGTTGATTTTTTTACCGATTTTTGTTACGAAAACATTTAATTACAATTTTAATAAATTCGATAAGAAATAAAAATGACAATTTTTATTACTAAAATGTTGAATTTCAATTAATTCGACGAGAAATTAAAATTACACATAAAATTTTTCTTTCGAGCGTGGCAATTGCGCGCGAAATTTTTTTTTTCAACAATTTTTATTATAAAAATACAAAATTGTTATTTAAATTAATTAATTAGGAATATAAATTGAAAATTAAATTTTTTTTTAAACAATTTTTCATTTTCGAACGATTTTTATTACCGAAATATTTAATTATCATTTTAATTAATTCAACAAGAAATAAAAATTGAAAATCATCGAAAAAAAAAAAAATTTTGAATATTTTTTAAAACAATTTTTATCATAAAAATAAATAATTACAATTCAAATAAATTCAACACGAAATTTCAATGAAAAATGAAATAATTCAGTAGAAAGTTCGGGAACGAGGAAAAAAAGTGGTAAATTTGTTGATAAGATGCGCGTCGCCCATGAAATCAAAGGTCTCGCGCGAGGATGCTGAATGGTTGGCGGGGTAATCGAATGCGCGAGGCAAGGAACATGTGCGGAGATGCGGGATGAAGGTTGCTATACAGTTTACTCGCGATATGAGATCGCAGCAGGAATTGGGATTAGAGAATCCGAGGCTTCGCGACTTACGGACCGAGAGAGAGTTGCGCGCCCGAATCCTTGGTCCTGATGCGCATATATATATATCCATGAGGGAAGGAGAAATGCGCTTGCGTTTTGCAAGCAGCAGCAGCCTGGGTACAGAGAAGCTCATCCGCTCGGTCGTACGAGCGAGCGAGAAGCGCGGAGCGAGTGGGAGGCGAATCGCGCGAGAGACGCGGCGGGGAAAGACTCGATTACACTCTCTGCTGTGTGTGCACTGGCTGTGATGCTGTTGCTGGGAAGGAAGAAGCCATCCAGCAGCTGGATCCCGGGAGAATCCG
>JBAJMU010000007.1:794880-805942 GCA_037952995.1 Hyposoter didymator
CAATCGCGATAAATAAACGAAACCGTGAGAACCGAAGAGCGCGTTGCTCGCAATAATATGTGAGTCACGGTTCCTCGCGATTATACGAACTCGACGCAGATTCGAGCCACACGCTTTTTCGCCACGTGCCGAAAACTTGTCTCGCTCGCAGGTAGACCCTCCTCGTTATCTCTCTCCATGCTTTTTATTTGCTACAATGGGAACGCGATCTTGATACGGATTTCCGATTCTCTCATCCTTGGCCAATGCACCGTGACCGGCAACACTTATGCTCTTGACATATCCTGCTGCTCTCCTCGACGCTTCGTCGTGTCCTCGACGCTGGCAAAATTGAAACTCTTCGTCGAGATCATCCCTGCATGCGGTGCGAGTGGATGCGAATTCGTCTCGCGCGTGCATACTCGCTACCCTCGCCCTCCGCATACGCTTTCGCACCTGGAGAGGCGAATCCTTTGGTTTTGGCGATCGGAAATTTAAGGAACGAGACGATTTTCGATTTTATGGGAAAAGGATCGATTTTTTTTTATTTTTTACATTTTTTTTTTGAATATTTTCGAAGGAGCGTTTAATCTTTTGGTACCGGGATGCGAAGTTAAAGAGAAATTCGATTTCCCAGTCTTCGGAAAGGGAAAAATTTGTTTTTTGATTTTTTTGATATTTTTTTTTGAATATATTTGCCGGGGAGTCGAATTTTTTGGTTTACGAACGCGAATTTAACGAAAAAGACGATTTTCGAGCCTTTAGAAAGGGAAAAATGAGTTTTTCGATTTTTTTCACATTTTTTTCGAATATATTTGCCGGAAAGTCGAATTCTTTCGTTAAAAACGCGAATTTAACGAAAAAGACGATTTTCCAGCCTCCAGAAAGGGAAAAACTTGTTTTTACATATTTTTCATATTTTTTTCG
Source organism: Hyposoter didymator (assembly GCA_037952995.1). Lineage (NCBI taxonomy): Eukaryota > Metazoa > Arthropoda > Insecta > Hymenoptera > Ichneumonidae > Hyposoter > Hyposoter didymator. Next base: position 795,787 of record JBAJMU010000007.1, read on the forward strand.
AATATATTTGCCGGAAAGTCGAATTCTTTCGTTGAAAACGCGAATTTAACGAAAAAGACGATTTTCCAGCCTCCAGAAAGGGAAAAATGAGTTTTCACATTACTTTCATTTTTTTTTCCAATGCATTTGTTGCGGAGAATCGTTTTGGTCGTTGCGCATGGAATAATCGTCGCCGCAGGCTTGTTTCTGAAGGTGCGTTCGATTGTTGGGTGTTGTTGAAATAAGCGTCTTGGCAGTTGGTCGGAGTCAACTGGGTGTCTCGTCGATGGAGGAGCACACAACTGGAATGACAATGTGAACGAGGAGGGCGCGTTGGGAATAAGCGTGTATATAAGCCACTTGCATGGAATGGGCGATGGTCGGATGAGGGGTGGATCGGGGCTGCGGGGATTTAAAGGGAACGCGAACAATGAGACCGCTCGAGCACGAGTATTTAATTGTATCCGGTTCTTCGATCATGAGCGCGGGAGAGACTTTGCTGGTGGTGGAAAAGCGAGAGACCAAGATACGGAGCGCGCGCGACCCTCCTCGCGTTCTCGGCCCGACGAGCGCGTGTGGAAAGTTCTCGTTAGACGCGATTTCTCTTGGTCCGTGGCTCTGCTGAATTTTCAATAGCCAAAGATCAAGATTTTCGTTGCCCACGTACGATCGACGATTTTTAATTATGGCCGCGTCGCGAATGCGCGAGACGCGTATCTTCGTGTCGTTCGCCTTTAGCCACGATTTCACGCCCTTAACGTACCGAAAAAATTCTGAAAAAATTCACGCTACTATTTGAAGTATTCATTTTGGAATGCCGATTGTAAAATTTTCGAAAATTTCATTATTTCATCATTTTTTTTTCAAATATATGAAAAAAAAACGGATTTTTTTTTTTTATTTACAAAAAAAATTGTAACTCAGAAAAAAATTAAGTTAGCGTAATTTTTCAAATTGGGAATTCAAGTTGAATAATGCAGCTTTGAGAAAAAAATTATTTCGTTCCGTCAGTTTAAAGTTAAACGCTCGAAACTTGGTCTAAAAACGTTTTTTTCGGACCTCCCGTTGGGAAACGTGAGCATTTCGAGTTTGGCCATGATTTCACGCCCTTAACGTACAGAAAAAATTCTGAAAAAATTCATGCGACTATCTGAAGTATTCATTTTGAATAACCAATTGCAAAATTTTAGAAAATTTAATTTTTTCATAAATTTTTTGTCAAATAAATAAACAAACTCAATTTTTTTTTTTTATTCACAAAAAAAATTGTAACTCAGAAAAAAATGACGATAGCGTAATTTTCCAAATTGGAAATTCAAGTTGAATGATGCGGCTTCTAGAAAAAAAATATTCCACTCCGTTTGTTTGGAGCGAAATGCCTTAATCGGGCCCAACAAATCGTAACTTTTAATTGCTCCATAACATTTGCCTCTTTGCTGATGGAAATACACGGGGAGCGGAATATATTTGTGTACGTGTCGCAGGAGCTCGCACGTACGCGGAGTGCGCGTCTCTCGGTAGCGCGCGCGCGGGCAATACGTGTAATGTATTTTAAAAGCGTGCGCGCAGGCTTTTGGAGGGCAGCGTCAAAGCCGATGTAAAATATGATGAAATAAAGCGAGACCGGGAATTAGATTTGTCGGGGAGGCTCTTTCGGAGGAGCGCCAAGCTAAACGCGGGCGCGGGGTGTAGTTATTGCCGCAGTAGTGGCGAAAACCACGACGAGGGCAGAGAGCGAGCGAGTCTTTCTCGCTCTGGCGTTTTTCAATGGGAAGTCTTGTCTCTCGCGCTGGTTGCGTTCGCCTTGTCCTTGGGGGTGGTTCGTCCGGTTTCCACTTTGTACGTAACACTGACGGAAAATGGTGTCAAAACGTTCTCGACCCTTTTCATCGGGAGCGTCGCCGTTTATTTCAATCGGACGTTTCGATATGCGGAGGAANNTCCGATTCTCTCATCCTTGGCCAATGCACCGTGACCGGCAACACTTATGCTCTTGACATATCCTGCTGCTCTCCTCGACGCTTCTTCGTGTCCTCGACTGACAAAATTGAAACTCTTCGTCGAGATCATCCCTGCATGCGGTGCGAGTGGATGCGAATTCGTCTCGCGCGTGCATACTCGCTACCCTCCGCATACGCTTTCGCACCTGGAGAGGAGAATCCTTTGGTTTTGGAGATCGGAAATTTAACGAACGAGACGATTTTCGATTTTATGGGAAAAGGATCGATTTTTTTTTGTTTTTTGAAAATTTTTTTGAATATTTTTGTCGGAGAGTTGAATCTTTTGGTACCGGGACGCGAAGTTAAAGAGAAATTCGATTTCCCAGTCTTCGGAAAGGGAAAAATTTGTTTTTCGATCTTTTTGATATTTTTTTTGAACATATTTGCCGGGGAGTCGAATTTTTTGGTTTACGAACGCGAATTTAACGAAAAAGACGATTTTCCAGCCTTCAGAAAGGGAAAAATGAGTTTTTCGATTTTTTTCATATTTTTTTCGAATATATTTGCCGGAGAATCGAATTTTTTGTTTTACGACCGCGAATTTAACGAAAAAGACGATTTTCCAGCCTCCAGAAAGGGAAAAATTTGTTTTTACATTTTTTTCATATTTTTTTCGAATATATTTGCCGGAGAATCGAATTTTTTGGTTTACGAACGCGAATTTAACGAAAAAGACGATTTTCGAGCCTCCAGAAAGGGAAAAATTTGTTTTTACATTTTTTTCGAATATATTTGCCGGAAAGTCGAATTCTTTCGTTAAAAAACGCGAATTTAACGAAAAAGACGATTTTCCAGCCTCCAGAAAGGGAAAAATGAGTTTTCACATNTTATTTTAGCCTCGTGATGGAAAATCACGGGATACGGAACGGAGGAATTTGAATCGAATAATTAGCGGCGTGGGAAAGAAATCCGACGATGAGTCTCCGCGATTTTTACTCCGGGAACTCAATTTTCTTGGAGAATTTGATTTTTTCGATCTCGATCCTCTTCGTTGAGAGAATCGCAGGGAGACAGAGAAATCGAACAGTTTTTGACAATTTTGACTGCGAAGCTAAATTTTCCCGGAAAGGAAATAAAATTTCAAACACCCGGAGAGAATTTCATTTTTTCCGATAAAAATTCCCATGGAAAAATCGGCAAATATTTGTTTATCGATTTTCTCGATCCTCCACGTCTAGCCAATCGTAGGAAGACAGAAAAATGGAAAAATCATCGTCGCAGGAAAGAAATCGCCCCGGATTTTGACGCCGGAGCAAAATTGTCCCGAAAATTTAATTTTTTTCAAAAATTTTAAATTTTCCCGATAAAAATTCCCATGGGAAAAATCGGCAAATATTTGTTTATCGATTTTCGCGATCCTCCACGTCGAGCCAATCGTAGGAAGACAGAAAAATGGAAGAATCATCGTGTCACAGGAAAGAAATCTTCCGATTTTGACGCCGGAGCAAAATTTTCCTGAAAATTTTATTTTTTTTCAAAAATTGAATTTTTTTTCAAAAATTTCATTTTTTTTCCGATAAAAATTCCCACGAGAAAAATCGGCAAATATTTATCTATCGATTTTCTCGATCCTCCACGTCTCGAGCCAATCGAACGGAGACACAGAGAGAGAGAGAGAGAGAGAGAAAGAGAGAGAGAGAGAGAAAACGTCGTGAATAAAAAAATGTATATATTTCTATAGCGTCCGTTCTAATGTATAGATCGCTATATATGTGTGATAATGGATCGCTCATTATCGCGGCATTCTTCTCGGGAAATAGGGTGGAATGATATGACTCTCTGCTTTTCGTCGTCTCTCACGACCGGATCGATCGTGCTTTCTCTCGGGCGGGCGGCGGCGGGTTTCCCCGAGTAAGTGTATTTAGTTCCGTATCCCGCAAAAGGTTCTCGGCACGCGGTGTTCCTATACTTGGCAACCGAGCTAAATGTTTGATATTACGAGCGCGAGGGGGTGTGTGTGCGATAGAGATTTATAGTGCGCGACAGTATGAACTTGGTGCTGGCTGTACATACACGAGGCGAGCGTGGATGCAGCGTTGAGCTTTGGCGTCTCGTCGGTGTTCCGTGCTGTTCGCGGTCTCCATCGCTATGCTCGGCATAGCGATCCTCCCCATCTCCGCGGGCGAGAGCATCGCGCACGGTACAGAGAGGAGGAGGCGGAGGATTGAGAGCAAAACGTGTCAGGGGCCAAAATGCGTTTTCACGCCAATTTGTCGCTCCGGAAGCTTTCACGAGAGTCTTTACGCTTCTCACCCGCGCGCCGGCGCCCCGCGCGCGCGCGCGATTATTCTCTCTCTCGCTTCTCGTTCTGCTCTCGCGAGTCTTGCACACGCTCAGCTGGTGTTTTCGTGCGTATCGCTTTTTCCGCGCGCATTTAAGGAGGTTGCATCACGACGACACAATTTTCCCATGCTGCACCATGTTAAAAACGTTTCAAAAATCCAAAAAGTAAAGAATATTTAATAAAATTTCGTAAATATATTCTTTAATAATAAATATGACGATAAAGTTTTTTTTTTTACATTTTTCCACCACATAATGCTCGAGTAATTCAAAACTAAAGTTATCGTGTATAATTATATGATTTATTAATACTATTTTTATATTATTATTATATTGTCATATTTTTATTAAATTATTGTTAAATTTTGATTATATTATTGGTATATTATTATAATTATATTATAATTATATTTTTGTCATATTTTTATTAAATTATTTTTAAATTTTGATTATATTTTTGGTATATCATTATTATTATAATATTATTATATTGTTATTATATTATTATTATATTATTGTCATATTTTTATTAAATTATTATGATATTTTCATTAAATTATTATTAAATTTTGATTATATTATTGGTATATTATTATTATTATATTATAATTATATTAGTGTCATATTTTTTTAAAATTATTATTATTATAATATTATTATATTGTTATTATATTATTATTATATTATTGTCATATTTTTATAAAATTATTATCATATTTTCATTAAATTATTATTAAATTTTGATTATATTATTGGTATATTATTATTATTATCATATTATTATTATATTGTCACTAAATTGTTATAATATTATTATTATACTATAATTAAATTATTTCTTAATTATTAATCTATATATGACGATAAAATTTTAAAAAGATTTTTCCACCACGTGGTACTCGAGTAATTGAACGCGGTGGAAAAGGATGAAGAACCTCTCTCTCTCTCTCTCTCTCGCGGACTCGAAGGAATGACTTGCCAAACGGTAGAAAACCTCTCGGTGTGCGTTGTACAGCAGTTCTCGATAGAGCAGGTACGCGGCGCGAGAATGTGTAGAGGCGAATGGAGCTCGCGGCGAAATAGAGGTGTTCGAGATGAGAGGGCGGCTTTACCGCGCGTTTATTTATCCTGCCCGTTCGTTTCTCTCGCGGGAGGACCAAAAGGAAAACTCTTTGCTCTTCTCGATCGAGGATCGAGTGTGTTCTCGCTCGCTCGCTCCGATCGTTTTGCCGCCCTGCTCCGCGCGCAGCATCCACTCCTCCAGCTTCTTTTTTTTTCTTTTTTGGAGCTCGTTTTTTTTTCATCCACTCATAGCACTTCTCTCTCCTCCTCCGCGATGCCCTCCTCGCTTTTTCCTGCTTATATCAATCGAGCGGGCATTGTAAAGCTGTGTGTATTACTTGTATCACCGCTCGCAAGACCCTTTCACTCTGCCCAAGACGCCGCCGCCCTCGCGCTTTCAACGCTATCCAAGTGTTTGCCTCAGAGCCCGAACGTGTTTGTGCTTCGCATTCTACACTTTCCCTCTCTCTCTCTCTCTCTCTCTGGTTATTGTTGCTGATTAAATCTGTTACTGCATGTGTTCTCGAGCATGTGTTACTGTAAACTTTTGATGCATTTAAATGCCCCAACCGCCGATTGCTATGCGTGCGAAATATTGTTTAGACTATTGTTTTTATTTTCTTCATTTTTTATGTTTTTCTTGTATCGATTATTATATTTTTGGTATTTTTACAGTTATTTTCAGTTTTCAGTTACTGTTGTTTTTATTTTCTTCATTTTTACGATTTTCTTTTCTTAATTATTATATTTTTTGGTATTTTTATATTTTTTCAGTTTTCAGTTACTATTGTTTTTATTTTCTTCATTTTTTACGTTTTTCTTTTCTCAATTATTATATTTTTCGTATTTTTATATTTATTTTCAGTTTTCAGTTACTATTTCTTTTATTTTCTTCATTTTTTACGTTTTTCTTTTCTCAATTATTATATTTTTCGTATTTTTATATTTATTTTCAGTTTTCAGTTACTATTTCTTTTATTTTCTTCGTTTTTTACCTTTTTTTTTCTTAATTATTATATTTTTCGTATTTTTATATTTTTTCAGTTTTCAGTTACTATTGTTTTTATTTTTTCCATTTTTTACGTTTTTCTTTCCTCAGTTATTATATTTTTCGGTATTTTTATATTTTTTCAGTTTTCGGTTACTATTGTTTTTATTTTCTTCATTTTTTACGTTTTTCTTTGCTCGTTATTATTTTTATTATCATTATTATTATTTTTCAGCGATTTTTTCTTCGACTTATGAAAAGTTTTCCAAAAATAAAATCAAATAATCAATCAATCTCTCTCTCTCTCTCTCAATATTGAATAATTGCGATGCTATGGGTCGTTTCGCTCGGAGGTGCGAATCATTAACAATAAAGTTCGAAAGGTGTCGGCGAGAGAAATGGTGGATGGAAAGCGATGCGAACTCGCGAGGTTGTTCTGAAAATGAAGGAGTTGGGTTAGTGATTGGCGAGGAATTTCCTGTGGCAGAGTGTGCTGTATAAAACTCCGTTTTTTCTTATATATATCGCGTAGAGCTCGGGCGCTGTGTATAGAGAGCGGGCGATATGCTCGTCGTCTCGACGAGCGAACCGAGCGCGCGGTGACTCGATCAAATGCTCTTCGCGTGACGTGTTATGTATTCCATCGTGACGGCGTTGCCGATCGAGCGGGTCCTGTAATCACGAAAACGCCGCCTCGACGAGCGTCAGACTCGAGAGGAAGACGGGCAATAATAAATATATAAAAAAAAGATGAAGCAGTGAACGCCCATTCTCGCGTCAAAAACGAAACAAAGAGAAAAAGAAACTCGCGCACCGATCGCGACGATTGGCCAGATCCTTCGTATTTCATATTTTTCTTCTCGAATCCGTGATTCGTGTGTTTTTTTGCGAGCTGCTGCAAAAATGTTCATCAAAAGTAACGAGACTCTGATTTTTATTACTCACTCGCCCCGGGACGCGAAATTCGCGTCTCTACATTTTCGCCCATGCGCTAATTAATCTCCGCGAAAAAAAAAGAGATTTTTACCGCCGCATTGGTTGTCCTCAAAGGATTACCATTTTTTTTACGACCGTCCAGTCCACACAGAAGCGAGTTACATTTTTTTCATGCAACGAAACCGGATAATACGAAATCTAGAAAAAAAAAAAATGAAAAAATTGAATCCGCTGCAGCAAACGAACGCGAACGAACATTCGCGACAGCGGAACGTGCAGCGCTTTTGCTTTTAATTAAAAGAATCTTTTAATACCGCAGAAATATAGAGAATCAAATCGATCCGCGGCCTGCAGCTCCGCTCCCGTCGACCGCCAGGATCCCCGCGAAGGGGATGAAAAAAAAAGAGAGAACCAATTATCCACTCCCGATATGATCTTTCGCGCTCCCGCGCGGCTTCTCCTCCACGTCTTTCGCTTTTATTCCGATCATTTCGCGATGTCTCCGTGCGATGTGGAAGTACACGAGGAATCGTGAAACGGGTGATATCCCTTGGTAGCTCGAACGAGAGCTAAGCCCCTAAGACCCCGGGGAAATATGAGGACGCGGCGGCTACGCCGCGACGTATACATTTCGCCGCGTAGCGCGGCAACTCCACTCACGGGTTTCTTTTCGTTATTGTACACAGTCATCGCTCGCCTGCTCGCCTTCATTCCGACCTAGGAAATATCTACTTCGCTAAACTCCAGAAGCCGAACAACATCCTTTCTGTACACACGTTCTGCAATTTTACGATTTGTCGCCATGTTTTACGCTTTTTTCTTATTAATTACGAGTTTTCTTTGCATTCCAACGACGATGCGAACTCCGAGATCGTTATTTTATGAAACTGAGTTTCGATCGTTGGAACGAAACGAGAAATCGATTTTTTGTTCATTATTTTTGAATTTTGAATTTTTAATCTTTTTATTTGCAATTAATTTGTTATTTTTTATTTTTTTTTTGAATAATTTTTATAATTAATACGATCCTTCGCTTCGTTCGTTAGAATAAAACGAAAAATGGATTTTTTTTCATGATTTTTGAATTTTGAATTATTTTAATTTATTTTAATTAATTTGTTATTTTTTTTATTTTTTTTTTTAACAATTTTTATAATTAATACGATCCTTCGTTTAGTTCGTTAGAATAAAACGAAAAATGGATTTTTTTTCCATGATTTTTAATTTTCAATTTTTCGTTACATTTATTTTTTTTTTAATTTTAATAATTAATGCGATCCTTCAAATTTTTCTAGTAAATTTGACGAATACTGAATAAAAATTTTGGGTTGCAAACTCCCACATCGTTATTTAATGGGACTGAAGTTTCGATCGTTGGAATAAAACGAAAAATGGATTTTTTTTCCATGATTTTTAATTTTCAATTTTTCATTACGATTATTTTTTATTTTATTTTAATAATTAATGCGATCCTTCAAATTTTTTTAGTAAATTCAATTTTCCAATGGCAAAGAAGACTTTCCCATAATCGTTGACAAATACCGTAAGAAAACTTTCGACTCTGCTACAAAGAATGACGAGTTTTCGTTGCAACGATACGAACTTGCACAAAATTCGCTCAATAACTCTATTCCAATGAGATCGCCCTGATAAGTCAACTTTTAGCAAAAGTCCTGCATGATTTTCGTCCTAGCTCTCGCACGACTATATAAAAGCCGCACAAACGCGTTTGGTCCATAGCCGTGGATGCTGCGTCGATCTCCGAAGAATAACGTAGCCCGTTCGTTAAAGAGACAGAGCAGGAGCAACGACTGAATGGGTTTTAAGGGAACAGAATACATGGTGAAGAGACTGGTGAATATGAGAGACAAGAGGGATGTTGTGTGTCCAAACTGGAGAGTTACGATGACGAAACAAAACAAAGTATCTTTGAGTCTAGAGATATATATTTTTTTAAGAGAGGCTGCGAGATCGCGGGGCGAGAGCTGCGAGGATCCCATTCTTCTCGAAGTTGCTTGCCTCATCCGAAACTTTTTTTTCTCTCTCATTCTTTCCGCGCATATATATCGCTCGGGGCGGTCGAGTAGAAAGGGCGAAAGGTTCGGAGCGATAAACGGCCAATCAGGCTTTCTGTGCATTCGGAGCAACAACGTTACAAAATAAATTTACAAACGAGCGCGCGGTCTCGTGCGACGAAAGAGCGCATCGTATGATTGACGTCGAGTGCCGCCGCGACTCTGTCTCTATTTTTTCCTTTTCCTCTTGTTCGGCAGCCCGTTGGATGAGCGATATGCGAAGCAAAGTCTCTCGCTCTCTCGCTGCTTGGCGCTCGCATCGGTTATTTATTTATTTATTTATTTATTTATTTACGAGCTCATGTTTTTATTGCTCGAGTACTTTTCATAAGTTTGGACAAACATCCACTCGCCCTCGCTCGATCGAGAAGTGGAAAATCGTTCGAGTCAAGACTTGGCGAGTTTCTCGTCCTAGAAAATTTCGAAAAAAAAATCGTCATTTCCATCATTGGAAAATGGTGAATAAAAATTCAGCCAGACCCGCAATCGACGAAAACGCTTCACGAGGGCTCGCGGGGAGACTCTCTCAACCACGTGGAACCGCCAGAATTACGAAAACGCGTCCCAGTAATTCGACACCATGGGGTTGAAATTTTTCATTTTATTTTTTCCTGAAAATCGTGAATATATAATAATATAATAATTATATAACAATATTTCAATATTGTTAGTGTTAACAATATTTTAATATTGTTATTGTTAATATTTCAATATTTTAATATTATATATTAATATTATTATATTATATATTATATTATTATATTATATTATATTATATTATATTATATTATTATATTATATTATATTATTATATTATTATATTATATTATTAT
>JBAJMU010000007.1:814102-829663 GCA_037952995.1 Hyposoter didymator
TTTTTTTTTTTTTTTTCTAGAACCCCATAGTTCGCTTGCTTCCACGTATTTTCTCGGTTCATGGTGTTTTTATGGTGGAAAATAATAAAAAATTGTCTAGGGAAATCGCTTCGATTACTTGGCCGCGTGGCTGCAAAGTTTTCGGCTCGTTTTTTTTCTAAAACCCCATAGACACTCGCTTTTTCGTATTTTTTCAGCTCATGGTGTTCTTATGGTGAAAAATGTAAAAAATTTGTCTCAAGAACTCCTTCGACTACTTCCCCGCGTGGCTTCAAAGTTTTTGGGTCGTTTTTTTTTTCTAAAACCCCATAGTCGCTCGCTTTCTCGTATTTTTTCAGCTCATGGTGTTCTTATGGTGAAAAATGTAAAAAATTTGTCTCAAGAACTCCTTCGATTACTTCCCCGCGTGGCTTCAAAGTTTTAAGGTCGTTTTTTTTCTAAAACCCCATAGACACTTGCTTCCTCGTATTTTTTCATCTCATGGTGTTTTTATGGTAAAAAATTTAAAAAATTTGTTCAGAGAAATTCCTCCGATTACTTCCTCGCGTGGTTTCAAAGTTTTCGGTTAGTTTTTTTTCTAAAACCCCATAGTCGCTCGCTTCCTCGTATTTTTTCATCTCATGGTGTTTTTATGGTGAAAAATGTAAAAAATTTGTCTCAAGAACTCCTTCGACTACTTCCCCGCGTGGCTTCAAAGTTTTCGGTTAGTTTTTTTTTCTAAAACCCTATAGTCGCTCGCTTCCTCGTATTTTTTCATCTCATGGTGTTTTTATGGTAAAAAATTTAAAAAATTTGTTCAGAGAAATTGCTCCGATTACTTCCCCGCGTGGTTTCAAAGTTTTCGGTTAGTTTTTTTTTCTAAAACCCCATAGACACTCGCTTCCTCGTATTTTTTCGGCTCATGGTGTTTTTTATGGTGAAAAATGAAAAAATAGTCTCAAGAAATGGCTTCGATTATACTTGCCCGCGCGTGGCCCATCGGCATTTCGTTCAGAAATTCGCTCCACGTGCAAGATGGCGGCTGCTAGTTTGCTCCCGGCGAGCCCCTCGCCCCGCCTGCTCCCGCTCGCCCGTTTCCTTCTCTTTATCACTCTCGCCTTTGCTCATCCCGTCTACCTCGCAACAAAACCCGCGCTCGTCTATGTGGCCCCGTTACCCCCATAACCTTGCCTCCTGCTTCTTCATCGTCGTCGTCGCCGATTCGCTCATCCTCACTCTCTGCTCCTGCTCCTCATCCACACATTCAACTCTCGTCGTCGTCGTCCCTTCGTCAGTTTCATCCTCGTCTATATATCATTACATACACACACGCAGGACCAACAGATCCTGCTGCTGCCGAATAGAAACAGCAACAAGCCCATCGTCCCAGAGATATGCTTCGCTCAACACACTTTTGTGTGCGATGGTTACGCGTCCCAACAGTTTGACGACATTCCCATTATATCGCCGCCCTCCTTCTAGCTCAACCATCTCCTGTATCTCGCTACATCGAATACACACTCCATGCCCATACAAAGGGCACGCACTGGCGCGAATAACGAGCAGCCTTCACCGTATTATCACTGAAAACCGAATTTAGTTGAAAAAGATGAAAATTTCGTTCGACTAAACGTTTTTTTTTTAATAATCCTCAAAATTTTCTTCGCAAACTAATTTTTGTCGCTCCAAATTTTGGTTAGAATTTTGTTAGTAACAAAATATTTGCCAAAATAATGAAAATTTTGAAATTTTCAATAAATATTTGCCAAAATAATGAAAATTTTGGAATTTTCAATAAATATTTGCCACAATAATGAAAATTTTGAAATTTTCAATAAATATTTGCCAAAATAATGGAAATTTTGAAATTTTCAATAAATATTTGCCAAAATAATGAAAATTTTGAAATTTTCAATAAATATTTGCCAAAATAACGAAAATTTTGAAATTTTCAATAAATATTTGCCAAAATAACGAAAATTTTGAAATTTTCAAAAAATATTTGCCAAAATAATGAAAATTTTGAAATTTTCAAAAAATATTTAGTTTATCGTATTCAACAAAATAACGACGATTTTTTGAGCAGCAAAAAAAATGGCAGATTTTGAAAAAACGGAAAAAATGAGCCCAAAAAGTTGAATCCTTTTCGTTGAATTTTGCCGGAGATATGAATTTTTCAAAATCGGGGTCATTTGGACCCCGCAGGTTCCTCGAAGCTCACCGCGTTTCAGGGTCGAAATGTTATTCGGACTGGTGAATCAGTGCAAATGTTTAAAGAGGACCGTTCAAAAGTTTCGAAGCTGAAAAAATAAAATCGTGGCAATGAAAAAAAAAAAAGAAAAATTGCATGCGATGCGATATGCTCGTCGAGCATGCAGCCTCTCGGAGGATGTGCAAAGAATGAAAACGTTTCATGCGAGTATAATATTACGAAAAGTGGCCCCTCAAAGCACTCGGCGCGTATCGTCGCCGCGCGCTTTTGTTTTTTCTTCTCTTGATCGCGCGCGCCTCTTCGCTTTTGTCCCGGTTGTTGAAGTTTTTGTAAACGATATCTGTCTGCGCGATGCTTCCGCGTGTGTACCGAGGATACATTCTCAAATAAAAGTGTCGCTTCGACTCGCATTCGCTCGCTCCCCCGCCATCCAGCAAACTTTTTTATTTTCATCGCTTTTTCTTTTCTCCTTCTCGCGCGCGATCGTCTCGATGCTGCTGCTTTTTTTGCAGCATGCGGCGTTGCTACTGGGCTGCGTAATGGAGTGTCGGCAAATATATCGACGACGACTCGCGTCCATCGAACCCAAGAAAACGTCTCGAGAGAGCGAGCGACGCTGCGCAGCATCATCGCGGCCGCAGCAGGTCCACGCCGAATTGCAAAATATTCGGCGTGGACCTGCGAGAGTTTAAGGAACGAAGGAAAACGAGGAAATTAGCGAGAGCGATCCGCTTTGGAAAGGAGAGCGGAAAAATCGCTGCACACAATTCACACACAACGAATTTTGTGTGTATTTCCGGTTATGACGAACCAACTCGCACGCTTTTCGCCTGCTCCTCGATCCTTCGAGGACTATAAAGCGTTTTAAGGGGATAAGCGTTTTGACGGAACTAACCAGCCGTAAGGACCTTTCAAGGAGGTTGTCGCGCTTAAAACTTTAATCCTTTGGTACTTGGGCACACCACAACGCTGCGACGCTCTCTCTTTCTCTCTGTATCTGCTGACACGAGGAATTACGAGAGGAATCGTGACCCCGGGGATGCTCAAAGATCTTCCGCTCTCTATAGACTTCCTCTGTTGCTCTGTCGCGATCTTTTTCTTTTTTGAAGCTTCAAGAAAGAGGGCAGAAAATCAGATGCATTTTCCGCCTCCGAACGAACGTAATTTGTCAATACTCACGAACAACGCAACGAACTATTCCTCAAGTTCCGTTTTATCGCGTTGAGTCCTTGAGGCTGGGAACAATTTTGTTAAATTTAATTCCAAATAATAAAAAAAAGGAAGTTTTTTTTATTTTGCATTGAAATTATACAATTTCGACAAATTTTCTAAAAAGTAAATAGGAAGAAGAGACTCGTACACAATATCTTAGAAAATTTGAAGAAATTAGAGCGCTTGGACGATTTTTCAAAAAAAAATTTCGTAAAATTCGAAAAATCATAAAATCAAAACCGTTCAAACGATATTTTCCAAATTCATGACCAACCTTCCCATTATGATACTCTATTGATAAAAAAAAAAATTAGTAATGAATCTTAAAATTTGCGCAAGTTAGAGCGTCGACAGGTTTTTTTTGAAAATTCAAAAATCCCATAGAATTCGGATTTTTCTAGCGATTCCAACAAAAATCTCAGAGAACGAAGAGCTCGTGTAGATTGACATCCGTGCAAAACGGGAGCCCTGTAGCTCAAACCGTTCTCGAGTTATAAAAGTTTGAATTTTGCATCTACATTTTTTCTAAACACCATTTTTCGATGTTTTGGGAAATTTTACGCACATCGACATTGAAAACTGGAACAAAAAAATGTCCATCGTCTCTATATGGGAGCGAGAGAAATTTCCAATGCGGAATAATTCTGATTGGTCGATCGAATCGAATGGAAAGGCGAAGACACGTAAATCGTAATATTATCAAGAACCGTTTCGGAAACAATATGAGCCAAAAACGCTCATGCGCTATAATTCTCGTATATTAGCCTTACACCCATGATCGAGGAGGACGCGAAGCTTTAGCTTTGTCCCGATCCAGAGAACAGACTCCGGCCCCTCGGGAAGCATTTTCTCCCGCGGGATATCAACAGGACTCACCAATCGAACGATCCAGTTTCCCTCTTTCCAACACCGCGTGCTCGTAGACGCAACTTGTCGGTTTCCCGTTACTAACCTCGTAATAAAAACCACGTGAGCACATAAAGGACGTTCCACGTTCAACGATAGAAACGCTTCCAAGTTCCCAAGCTCCACGACGCGAATCTGAGGCTCAAACTTCGTCCGGACACTCCGAACTTCATTCTCGCGATCTAAAGGAGTTTGCAGTCGATACCGAATTTTTTTTTCACGTGAAAATCGTTTCAGCTGCTAAATCAGTTTCCTCGAAAAGTCTCGTACGTGCGGACGAGATGCTGCTCAATCCTCGCGGTGCATATAGATCTTCGGACAGTTTTGGCGCGTCCGGGTAGACCGTGCGCAAGGGGAACTCGGTTGGGCGCCTCGGGCGACGTTCCTGTTCGGGCGCAGGGATGTCGCGGACCATTAAATCCACACACAGACTACTTATTGGATCATGAGACGGAGAGAGTTTGATGGGGACGCCAAAACGAACGGAAAATCAATCGGTCGTCGGGGGGCGAAGCGGCGAAGTAAAAATCCCATAAAATTGAGTCGAAATGTCAAAAGGACGCGAGAATTCGCGAGCGCACGAAGTTGCTGGGCGTTTTGCACAAACGCGCTGCTGGAGATTGTCGCACGAGTGCGCTAGCTCGAGCGACGATGGGTTTTCAGAAACGTCGTCGTGCCTGTTTGCCGCCGCGGACAAAGTGGTCTCGAGTGGCGTTCCATTAGCCGCGACGATGCAACGGTACGCGATGCACCAACACGCGTCTGCATTTTTTTTTCCTCCGACACGTATCGATATACACATTTTTCTAAAGTTTCCGCTAAGCGAGTAACCGCCGCGAAGTTTCTCATTTTTCTCTCCTGGCCGCGATCTCCCTTTTTCTTTTTTGTCGCGAGAAGGACTAAGGAGCGAGGCCAGGAGCACACGAGACGAACGCCGCGCACGTGTGTAAAGAAACGCGCTCGGGAAGACACCTCCGTGTATCGAACGGCTACCGGGCAGCCGCTTGGCAAATACTCTCTGCACAACTTGCTGGCGATGATCACACATAAAAATATGAGAGAAAGCAGTCTCGGGATGCTGCGCAAAACTCGGTAGCTCCTCAACGATTCGCGAGCTGTACGAATAGAGCGTCGGGGACTCATTGCGAGACGACGTGAATTTTTATCGAGAGACTTTTTACTGGAAATGAATTTTTGTGTAAAATCGTCGATATTTTGTTGAACGAGGTAATATTTTTGGATTATTTCAGAATTTTCGTTATTTTTGCAGTATTTTTCGTTTCTAACGAAACTGTCTGCAAAATTTACGATTGGAACGACAAATATTTGCCTTCCGGAGAGACTTTCTAGAATATTTCTTGCTGCGATGACAACATTTTTGGGATTATTAAAAAAAAAAACATTCAGTCGAACGTTTTCAACAAAATATCGATCTTTTTGAACAAAATTTTATTTTCAGTTTTCCTAATATTGTGAAATATTCACCGACGACGGCTCTAGAGCGTTTAGCACAAAACTGAAGTTTCTATCGTCGGAAAACAACGAAAAATAAATTTCTATTCATTATTTCGATAATTAATGCGATCGTTGCAATTTTTCTAGAAAATTCAGTTTCCCAATTGCAAACAAGACTTTCCCATTATCGTTGACAAATTCTGTACGAAAATTTATCACTTTGCTATAAAAAATGATGAGCTTTCGTTGCATTTCAAGGGAGCGAGTTCCAAAATCGTCATTTTATGACACTGAATGTTGTATTGGAATAAACCGAAAAATTGATTTTTTATTCATTATTTTTTAATGTTTATTTATTTTTTAAATAATTTCATTATTTTTTTTATTTTTTTTTCAATTATTTTGATGATTATCGCGATGCCTCGGAATTTTTCTTTCATATTCTCGAGCTCCATCATTGTCTGTCTGCAAATTTTTCCTCAATCCTGCTGGACCACGAATTTTTACTGATTATAAAAAAAAATTTCCCTCCACAATAATTATTCCCGATAATTATCAGTTTTTCGTGATAAAAAATCTCTCGGTTTATCGATTCTTGAGGGAAACGTTTATGCGCGTATTATTGTATCGTTATTCGCTCGTTAGTTCGCAATCTCTCGCGCTTGCCTTGTTTCGCAGCTTGAATTGCTATCTCAATGCTCGCGGGGGTTGAGCTCAACCCATGGGAGACGCGACGACGCTCTCGATTTGTATTCAGGTCGAGTATATTCCAGGAGAAGCCCCATGGCCAGAGAGAGAGAGAGCGAGAGCTCTCGCTCTCGCACGAACCTTGGGACGCCTCGTCACTGAGACAAGAGCAGCAGGCAGTACGCGGGCTCTTTCCAAAAGCTCCTGCGGGAGTAAATGCCGTCGGTATATCGCAACTAGTGCGCGGAGACGTCTGCCGTAAGGGAGCAGCTCTTGGTCCAGTCGTGGGGGCAGAGAGTATTGTTCGCCCTCGTCGGTCCATTTATTAACGCACGAGCAACGACTGGATCATCGAAAATCCCAACGCAAGAGAATTTGCAAACGATTTCCAAAACAAAAAATCGTTTTTCTTTGCTTTGAGCGGTCACCCAACCGAGTACTGACCTCGTAGGAAAAAAATGTCAAATTTTAATCAAACACGAAAATATTTTCGTATCGAGTGAAAAAAAAAAAAGAATTATTAGGATGAGCGAGTCTCTGGTGATTCGGGGAGCAGCGCGGGGGGTCGAATTTGTTAGCGATTTATTTGGACCACGAAGGACCCTCGTCGATCACCGCACAAGCATCGTTTAGGGTCGCTGAGGTATACGTATGTCAAAGTCGCACGAGCGTTCATATTGGATCACGTGCTCGGTTACCTTCTCGAGTGCTTTCCCGCGCTGCTTCTCTCTCGACGTGCCATCAAGTTTCACAATATCGAGTGAAATGCACGGGCGGGCGAAGGACGAGAGAGAGAGAGAGCGAGAGAGGGTCCTGCTGACCCGAGGAGCCTCGTAGACAAGGAGCTCCTTAAAATTTATTCGTGACTGTGCGTGCGCGATGCACTCTCGCAGGCGAGCTGAGAGTGCTTCAGCCTCAATGACGACAATTTCGAAAAAGGCCTCGCAACCCCAACAAAGTGCTTATTGGGCATGCAACCGGAAGCGAGGTCCTCGAGGGAAGGAATCTCGAAATGTTACACATCCTGGACGAAAACGCCTGGAAAAATCAAGAATTCAAAAAAGTCAATAAATCCAAAAGTCAATTTCGTAAAATATCGTTCGAGCAAAAAAAAAAAAATACAATAACGCTTGTAACGTGATCTTTGGGCAAACACACGTCGATGGTATTTTCGGTGAAAATTTCGGGCGTGTCATCGCGCTGAGCGAGTAGAATTCATGGCAAAGCCAAAAAACACATTCGCCCACGATACAACACAAACGAAACGCATCGCTCTCTCTGCTGCTGCTGCGGTGCATTCCGAACGTATGCACACAACATATTCTCTGTTGTCAAATATTTTGCCACGAAACGTATACGCATTATGTCCGGACCAACCGAATCCGCGGAGAGACAAAGAGCGAGAGAAATGGAGGCCGCGCGAAATATGCGCGTTTGACGAATGCAAATCTCTTTCGCTCTCTCTCTCTCTCGCTCGCTCTGCGGGCAAGAGCATAGGGGCAGCCAATTGGCCGAACGCGGTTTATTTCCATGAAAATTCGAACCGGCAAACGCGGCAGCAGGCTCGGGAAAACGGTTCGGAAAACGAATCCCGTGTGTACGGAATACACATTGGCATTTGTGCGGCGCGGTATACACACGAGGAAATAAATATATACAAATAATCGCGTGCTCGATGTGGAAATCGAAGCCCCGAATCGAAAGTTGCATAATTTTGTAGCGATGCGCTTCGGATGTCGCGGAGCTTTTCAAGCGGATCGATGCGGACGAAACTGTGGAAATGAACGCCAACGAATCCTCTGGATTGTCGTTGAAAAATATGTCTGTATATTAAGGGGATGTGTGCGAGAGTATCGACGATGAGCAGAGCAACGCGGATAAGCTTTTCCCGTTTACCGCGCGCCATTATCGGCTCCGGCGCGCTAATGCATTCGCGACGTCCCCCTGCTCGCGTCGCACTCGCGACCGTATAATCCGTGAATTTTGAAACAGCATCGAAATATATACACGAAAAGCGTACACGAGCTTGCGATATTATTAATTCCGTGTGTATATCGTTTTTGTTCGTTCCATCAGCTCGCGCGCGCGGTCTTCTTCCCATTTTACCAAATAAAAGTTAATTCGATCATTTATTTATCCCGCTCGTTTGAAATAAATTTGATTAATCAGCGATTCGTGGATTATTCGATTCGAAAACCATGGATGAGCAGAACTTATTACATGGGAACGAGGTCTTTTTGACCCGGAACTTCTCTTCGGCATAAAACGAGTTTCCTCCACGATAATCTAACTTAACCATGGATCGTTGTCTTCGTTTTTCGATAACGAATACAACGGTGTATGGAAAAGTTGAATTCGATCGAGATTTCGTGCCAAAAACTCGAAAAAACTGATTTTCTCGAGAAAATTTAACGTTTTCAGATTTTCGTTTATACTAAATGGCTCGCGAGCACAAGTTTATTGGAAAAAGTTGTTACTAATTGACGCAAGAACAACATACTCGAAATTCAAGATTCTCCGCGGAAATCTGTATTTTTTATATAAAAAACAAAATTTCGAAAAAATTTTGCGATCGATTTTTTTGAAAAATTGAATAAAGCTTCTTCGATGTTGCATAAAAGTGTGTGCAAAGTTTTAAGAGGCTTCACCATTTAGAAATCGAAATATTTAATCCTGAAAATTGCAATTTTTAACACACGCTCTTGTGAAAAACTACTGAAAATTGTGATTTTTATTTCGCGAGCCCAAGTTCATTAAAAAAAGTTGTTACTAATTTACTAAAGAACAACATACTCCAAATTCAAGATCCTCCGAGGTAATCTGTATTTTTTATATAAAAAACAAAATTTCGAAAAAATTTTACGATCGATTTTTTTGAAAAATTGAATAAAGCTTCTTCGATGTTGCATAAAAGTCTATGCAAAGTTTTAAGAGGCTTCACCATTTAGAAATCGAAATATTAAATGTTCAAAATTGCAACTTTTAACACACGCTCTTACGAGAAACTACTGAAAATATTGATTTTTATAAATAAATATCTCGACATGGTGAAACCTCTCGAAATTGCACGAGCAATTAGAAATCCCTTGGTGCAGGAAATGTTGCATACTAACGTCATTCTCAAGATGGAATTTTTGATTTTGTTCGCCACAGTCTCTTATTTATACACTCCCATCGAAATCTTTTCAGAAATTCGTGTTCCCTTGTGTGTGTGTCTATTTCTCTGCTCGACTGCTTCCTCACGATGATGATGTAATTACGTTCGAGTGTGCGTCGTGTTGCTCGTGCTCGATTCGCGCATATACAAAGGCGAGAGCGCGCGTATACAATTATTTGGATTACTCGGTGTGATTCGGTGGGTCGAGGCGCGGAGCTTTGCCGTTTGTATCTGATGCAGAGCTCGAGGTTTGTCGAGACGTTGCAAAGAATTGTATAACAGTTATATATACATAGACGAGTGTGTAGCAACAACATATCGAACGAGAGAGCGACGAGCGCCGCGCGGATAACCATGCAGTCTGTAGCAGCAGCTGCAGTCGCTGCGGGAATCGCATTCGTCGTGACATTTCACACCGCGGTACAGAGAGTACGGACGTGTATGTATAATGGGCCCGAAGGCGCGAGGCGGGCGTAGCGCGCGAACGAGCCGATTGTCCAGAGGTATTCGAGCAGCGAGCGACCAATTCGAATTCATTCTCGAGGAAAAATAATTGAGTCTGGTTATTTGAACGACGCGAGGGCACCGCGGAGAGTATTAGGCAAAGTCTCCAAGGTTTTCGTCCACACACGCGTCCCAACGCCCGCAGTTTAGCGAAGCGGAACGCGCCAACGAAATGTCGCGATTTCATTTTTTCCTTTACCCACTTTTGTGACTTATGTGACGATGAAATTTTTTTTTTTCCAGTTACCAATATGTCAATGTGGCTAAAATATCCCAAGACATGGAAACATCGTATTTAGGAAAAAATATTAGGAAAAAATCGGATTTGTGTGTTTGCGTATGTTCTGGGACTGCAAAATTCAAACGTTTATAACTCGAGAACGGTTCGAGCTACAGGGCTCCCGTTTTGCACAGATATCGATCGATACGAGCTCTTCATTCTCTGAGATTTTTGTTGGAATCGCTAGAAAAATCCGAATTCTATGGGATTTTTAAATTTTCAAAAAAAGCCTGTCGACGCTCCAACTTGCGCAAATTTTAAGATTCATTACTAATTTTTTTTCTATCAATAGAGTATCATAATAGGAAGGTTGGTCATGAATTTGGAAAATATCGTTCGAACGATTTTCCAAATTTTACGAAAATTTGAGTTTTTTTGAAAAATCGTCCGATCGCTCTAATTTCCGCAAATTTTCTACGATATTCTGTACAATTCAGTATTTCCTGTTATTTTTGTATACGCACGACGATAAATAGTCGGATCATTATATTCATTGATCGTGCCCTGGCGACAGATCGATGAATCGTAATTCGTTTTTTTTTCCTCTCCAAATAACAATCTCCTCGAGTATATTTTGCTTGCCGTGTCCCGCGGGCGTTCATCGAGACAAATAGCGGCTCGTCCCGCTCGAGTACGTAAGCGGAATCGTGCCAATTGTGGGTCGAGAAAAAAAATCAAGTTTCTAAAGCGTTTCCTATGAAAACACGTGGCCCGGACCCTCTCCGCACCAACGACAATACGCTCGCTGTGCTCTCTCTCTCTCGTAAATGGATTATTAGGCATTACCACCTGCATCGCAGCTCCTTATTATTCGCTGCGGTCCGGAGCAGCTTCCGAGACGCTCGGATCGGATGCTCTCGAGCGCCGAGCGAGACCGTCCTCTCGGTTGTGTCCGCGCTGACATCTCAATGAATGCACTTCGCATTCTCGCGCATTGCCTGACACGCGAGTGTCCCTGAGAGACTGTGAAGAAAAAAAAAATCATTGGGAGTCGTCGCCTCGGTCGAGAGCGATACGTTTCGAGTCCTCGACGCAGGATTTCTTTTGCGAGGACCCTTCGGAAAAACGCTCAGCAGCCCGGGAGCCGAAATAAGGAAAAGAAACGCGAGGAAGGAAACTTTTGACGGGATCGATTTTTATTTACGCAACGAGAGTCCAAATTCCTCGCGCATCAACGATTCATCCCTCGACGTTGCTGAGAGGCTTCTTCCCATATATTTGTATATATCGCGACTACCTGCGCGAGCGGATCTCGCCCTTGGCCAATAAAGCAAACATCAAAACCTTCGGGTCTCATGGCCAGACTCTATGGGGGAAGAAAAAATCTGCGTATTCCCTGCATGCTCCATGCAGCATCCCCGAAATCTACGTCCAAAGATTTTTCCACACGAACACTGGAAATTTAATTTTTTTTGCTCCATTTTTCGTTCGACACGATAATTTCAAAATTTTCATTATTTTCGCAGTATTTTTTCGTTCTAACGAAATCGTCAGCTAAATTTACGATTCGAACGACAAAAATTAGCTTCCGGAGAGATTTTCCAAAATATTTTTTGCTCCAATGTCAAAATTTTTGAAATAAAAAAAAAAAAAGAAACGTTCAGTCGAACTAAAACGAAATTTCGATCTTTACCAACAAAATTGTCACATTCAAAAACGTCGATATTTCGTTGAACGTGGAAAACCAAATATTTTTTGATAATTTCAAAATTTTCATTATTTTCGCAGTATTTTTTAAAACTGTCAGCAAAATTAACGATTGGAACGACAAAAATTAGCTTCCGAAGAGATTTTCCAAAATATTTTTTGCTGCAATGTCAAAATTTTTGAAATTAAAAAAAAAAAAACGTTCGGTCGAACTAAAACGAAATTTCGATCTTTTCCAACAAAATTTTCCTTCCAGCGAAGACGCGAAATCATCGAAAAATCTGTGTCTGCTCGCGTGAATTTTTAAAAGAAATAAAAATTGCGTTTTTGGATCGGAGCAGCGCAGGGAAAAAAGTGACCGCGACGACGCTGGCGAGAGTGCACTAGCGCGGAGCGAGGAGTTTACAGAGTCAACAAAGGGCCGATTGCGCTGTCTCATTATATTTGTTAAATATGGAAAAACTGCAGGAGACGATCGGTTCTCATGTCCATCGCGTGTATCCTCGCCACACAGCGTTCCTTTGTATATATTAGCCTTTGGAGTAATAGTTCAGAGCGATTTGGAAGAAAAACAAATGCGGGCCGAGGGCGCGGTAGGCAAGACGAAGGAATCGCGGCGAGCAATGTTTTTCCAACACCTTAAGAAAAACTTTGAAAACGCACAGACCGTTCTTGTGTTTACGGATCACACAAATTCCTCGAGTTGTTCAATATTTTCGATAATCGATATTCTTTTGAGGAAAAAACGTCTCGATCGCATCTCGCAACCGAGTCATGGCGTTTTATTTTTTTTTCTCGTTCCCCATCGATATTTCGTGATATTTGAAGTTTCAATCGTTTTGGAACACAACGAAAAATATTTTTATTCATTATTTTGATAATTAATGCGATCGTTCGAATTTTTGTAGTAAATTCGATTTTTCGTTTCGTTGCATTCCAACGCAGCGAACTCCAACATTGTTTTTTTTTTATTCTGAAGTTTGGATCGTTGGAATAAAACGAAAAACGTATTTTTTATTCATTAAATATTTTTATTTTTATTATTTTCATTAAATTTTAATTATTTTGATAATTAATGTGAACGTTTCGATTTTTCTCGTAAATTTACTTTTCCAATGGCAAAAAATGTCTCATTATCGTTGACGAATACTGTAAGAAAATGTTGCGATCAGTTTTCGTTGCATTTTAATATTTTATTATTATTATTATTATTATTATTTAATTGAATTTTAATTATTTTGATAATTAATGTGAACGTTCCGATTTTTCTAGTAAATTTATTTTTCCAATGGCAAAAACTGTCCCATTATCGTTGACGAATACTATATGAAAATGTTGCGATCAGTTTTCGTTGCATTTAAATATTTTATCCATTATATTTTTTATTTTTATTATTTTTGCTATTTTTATTCTTTTATTATTATTATTATTATTATTATTTTCATTAAATTTTAATTATTTCGATAATTAATGTGAACGTTTCGATTTTTCTAGTAAATTCACTTTTCCAATGGCAAAAACATAATATAATTAACATCATTCCAATGGCAAAATATTTCATTCATTATTATTATTATTATTATTTATTTAAATTGAATTATTTTGATAATTTCATGCGATCGTTGCAATTTTTCTAGTAAATTCGAGTAAATAGTAAATTTAAATAGTAAATTTTCTAGTTGCATTTCGACGACGCATATTTTTTAATATTAAACGCGTGAAAAACGGAGTTTATTTCTAGAGAAATGATTACATTGGGATCCTTATTGTCAAGATGAAGCCTTTGTCCTGACGAGGACGAAAGCGGCCTCCAGATTAAGGAGAAGGTATTGGAATGCATTATCGGGGATAAGATGCGCTGGGAGACGAAATAATAATTCCAACAAAGATCCGAATGTGGCAAGTCCTCGGTTTGGGTATTCCCAAACGATCGCGCGATCGTCGGTTCCTCCTCGGAGTCGTCGCGCTCTCTCTCTCTCTTTCAACTCGTTCAGTCTCTACCTCCGAACTGCAGGTTTAATCTTTTAAAACTCCAAAGCAGTCGAGGAACGTCGTCCTCGTGCGCACTTGTACGTTATTATTAGCTTTGCGCGCTAAGTGTTTGTTACGTTTGCTTTTATACTACGCCAAGTATGGCATCCCATGGATCTTTGTGTACAAGTATCTACATGATGGGAAACGCGATATTTAACAAATTGCTTTGATTGAGTCGTTGGGCTTCGTCCCATCCTTGCCGAGAGCTCTTTGCGCGCTGTATCGAGCGAGGACGAGGACGACGACGAGCAGGACGCATTGCGAACCTTTTGTCACTCGATCCAGTTCCGGAAAGTGCTCCTCATCCGCAGTACCGAACTGTGCATGCAATCGTCGTGCATGCAGGGCTTCGTCGTCGTTGGTTCGACATCGTGGCCTCGGGAAACTCTAGGAAGCAGCACGCAGCCTCAAAGAGCAGCTCAGCAGGCTCGATAATTCTGTTGTCTCTCGCAACTGGTCCATCATCGCGTCGAATCGCAAAATTCAATCGCAACTTCACGTTTTTTTTTGCGATGTCGCGGAGAAGGGAGGAAGAATCTTTGCAATTTTTCTTGAAAGTGAATAGGAAGGAGGGACTTGTACACAATATGTTAGAAAATTTGCAGAAATTGGAGCGGTTCGACGATTTTTTGGAAAAATCAGATTTTCGTAAAATTCGAAAAATTGTAAAATTTAAACCGTTCGAACGATATTTTCCAAATTCATGACCAACCTTCCTATTATGATTCTCTATTGATAGAAAAAAAATTAGTAATAAATCTTAAAATTTGCGCAAGTTAGAGCGTCGACAGGTTTTTTTTGAAAATTTCAAAATTCCATACAATTCGGATTTTTCTAGCGATTCCAACAAAAATCTCAGAGAACGAAGAGCTCGTATAGATTGACATCTGTGTAAAACGGGAGCCCTGTAGCTCGAACCGTTCTCGAGTTATAAAAGTTTGAATTTTGCATCTGCACATTTTTTCTAAACCCGATTTTTCGATGTTTTGGGAAATTTTAAGCGCATCGACATTGAAAACTGGAAAAAAGTCCCAAAAGTTGCAGACTCCGGTGAAAGAGTTCGAGTCGATTTGTTCTTTTGTTTTTTTTTTTCTACAAATTCTCGTAACTCGAAAAACCCAGCGGCTCTTTATTTTCTCCTGCACAGGCAAAAGTCGGATAATCCTTGCGACGACTCAACTTATTGATCGAAATTAGTGAAAACCGATTTGCTCGGTGCTGTAGGGTCGTTGATCGTCGGCAGGCCGGATTTTGCGCTGCTGCTGGCTCGAATTATTAGCGATGCTTTGCTTTCTCACTCACTCTCTCCGTTAAGCGCGCTATTTGTAAATAATTACTACAAAGCGAAAAAAAGGTGGAGAATGGAGGATGCAGGTGCGAAATCCTGTGTGTAAAGTTTCCGGCGCGGTCGAGCAGAGTCGTTACAAATTTCCAAACCAGCCTAACGAACGCAATTTTCAAAATTTCCAATTCCACAAAAAAAAAAAA
>JBAJMU010000007.1:829749-852741 GCA_037952995.1 Hyposoter didymator
GACGAGAGCCGTCAATCGTTATTGGCGACACTCGAGCGATTAGAGTCGAGCGAGCGTTCGTATATTTATCGTTGTTCGCGTCTTATCAGTATTGTCGCACGGACTGTGAAATAAATATTTCTAATGCATTTGGCGGGAGTAAAAATTGCAATAAGCGCGCGGAGGTGTGACCGTGAGCGCGCAGTAAATATTGAAAATTCTCTCAGGTAGAAAAACGTTCAAACAATAATCTTGATTCGCTCGTTCATCGCGCGAGTATTTGCATCGCTTAATGGCGTTGCCGCCATACACGACGTTTTTTTTTTTATTGTCAATGCGAACGAATGAGTTTCCCAAGCACTAAACACTTTCAGCAATCACAAGTTCCATGCGCGCGATGCACATTTATGAGAGAGAGAGAGAGAGAGATTTCGAACGGACGCGCCGGAGGCGGTCGCTTCTTCATTGTCTTTTATCTATGCACGTGCGTGCACTTTGCTTCGTAAGTTTCGAGCAGCCATTGCGACGACGAACGTGTCCAAAATATGCAAATTGTCTATTTTCTTTTTTTTTCCTCGCGCGACTAACAATGCGAGGCATTACCGCAAGAATAAACTATTTATCACTCGCGGCATTGCGATCGATGATTCGCTCGCCGCGATCCGAAGCAACCAACTAATTTATTAATCACATGGACATTTTTTTTCTTTCGCGTTATTTCTTCATCAAGATTTATCGCACTCGTCACTCCTCTCGATTAAGAACGAAGCATTATTAATTTTCTTCGTTCACGCGATTGAAATTTGAAGCCGGAAGATTAATTTTTATTGAAAAATATTTTGCGGACTCGAAAAATTTAAGGTTTCGAAAAAAAAATCAACTCCAGCCTCGAAAACTGAGTTTCTCCCACAATTTGGCTTCTCGAGAAGAGATAAAAATCGTAAAAGATTAATTAAAGTCAAAAAAAACAATTCGCAGCCTCCAAAAACTTGAATTTTCGAAAAAAAACCAAGTGCAGCCTCGAAAACTGAGTTTCTCCCACAATTTGGCTTCTCGACAAACAATAAAATTCGCGAAACATTAATTAAAATCAAAAAAACAATTCGCAGCCTCCAAAAACTTGAATTTTCGAAAAAAAAAAATTTCCCATATTTCCAGCCCCCAAAACAGAATTTTTTCCCAAAGTTTCATTCCTCGATACCAAAAGATCGTAGCTCCCCAAAAAAAAAGCACGATTAACGTCCATTCCACTCGGAGATCGTCGAGACAGTTTTCTGGTCCAGGAAAAATAAATTGCCCCTTAAAGGTGCGAATAAATAAATGAATGAAAAGTCAGACAACACTTTCGTGGTTTTCATTTAGTTTTTATTATTGAATCCGTCAATATCGTGGCAAGACGATAAGGATGATGAATGCGCGCAACAATGCGCTGCGGTATGATGATGATGATGATAATGACAACAGATATGTTTGCGACGTAACTAAAGTGATGAATGAATTGCTAACTAGTGCGAGAATCAATGAAAGGGGGGGGCTTGACGTTAGGTACATAAAGACGAGATACACCATAGACATGGGTTACAGAATATATATTCTCGCGTGGGAATATAGACCGGTGGCTGTTGAACGCAACAAGGGTCCCAGTTTCTTAATCTTTTCAATCACGTGTTATTCGCTACATATTATTAAATACAATTAATAATATATATACATATATATATTTATATAATATATTCAATTTGTTGGAGAATGGTTTTCTAAAACATAAACCGCGCGGGTCTGCTGGGACAGCAGGTTAATGCGATAAACTAGTATATTACACTTTGGACATTTGCGGATGAACCCCGAAGAACGGTACCCCGCGTTTTACCCAATTTTCGACTAATTTTTTCACTCCAAGCAAAATTGCTCCAGGCTCGTGTGATTCTGCATTAAAAAACGAAAAAAATGAGCCCAAGTTGAAGGCTTTTCGTTCAATTTTAACGGAGATATGAATTTTTCAAAATTTGGGTCGAGCACTGGTTGCTGGAGTAGGTAAAATTTGAGGGTACCGTTTCATAGGGTCGAGCGATTCGACGCATCGAAATAACGTGCTGACTTGTGTTCAATTGCGTCGTCGCTATCACACTGAAAAGTAAATTTTGTTGAAAAAGATCGAAATTTTGTTCGATACGTTCGACTAAACGATTTTTTGAATAATCCCAAAAATTGTGTCGATGGAGCACGAAATTCTTTAGAAAATCGTTTCGGAAGCAATGTTTAGTCGTTCCACTCGTAAATTTCGCTGACAATTTCGGTAGAAACGAAAAATACTGTCAAAATAACGAAAATTTTGAAATTATCAAAATTTATGATAATAATATTAATAATAATAATATATTATTAATAATGTTATTAATAATTAAATTTTTTCGCTTAAATTCACGTAAAAATTTGAAATTATAAAAAAATATTTAGTTCACCGTATTAAACAAAATATCGAGGATTTTTAACAAAATTTTATTCTCAGTTCACTCTCATTCGAATTAATCTCGCGCGCCCACTCAACAAAAACTATAAATATTCATTTCCGCATGTTGATTTGTCTTCTATGATCGCGATCACTTATTTACAATATTACAAATAAATCCTCTCAAGAATCGCGTCTATAAAGGTTATAGTCCCGTGACTCGCATCCTCGCGGAGGTTTGGTCCATCGCTCGATGAGCCACTGGCTCATGAAACTTTTAGTTTGTTAACTTGATCGTTTTGTTTGGGGTTTTTAGAAAGAGGGACGAGGAACGTACTTTAGACGCTGGAGCCGGAGTCTGCGTTCGCCTGGACGTAGTAGTTGCGTCCGTGGAGATGATTCTGGAGATAAATCGCGGCGATCGGCTGGGCTGACGTCCCGACGCGAAGACCCGGAAGCATCCCGCCGTTCAGTCCGTTCCACTCGATGTGACTCGTCGACACGTTAATCTTTGCTTCGGGACTCGCCGACGGCGTCACGTCCGGAGTTTGCAGGGTGCTCGTCTCCGCCACCACGTCCACGTCCACCTCGACCTCCTCGTCGTCCTGGTCCACGTCCGGCGGATCCGGTATGTCCGGCTCGTCCTCGCTGCAACTGAATCTCGGAGACTTGACCTTTCTTCCCGCGATTATACTCGCGTCGTTTCCTTCCATTATGTGATGGTTGTTGTGGTGGTGATGGTGATGATGATTGTCGTCCGGCGCCAGCAACGACGCAACGTCAAACTGCCGCTTTCTCGATGGCTGAAACGACGTTCGTCGCAACGATTGACTTTGGATCTGGTGATGCTGCTGTTGCACGGAAAAAAATGATCTGCAAAAAAAAACGGTTCATTTTTAATAATTGCTCGAGGTCGAAGGGCAATGAGAAAACGTTAAAGTCAAATTTTTCTCTTCCAGGCCAAAGGTAACACGTTCAATGTGTGAAAAACGAAACAAACTTTGGATTTAGTGCACACGGAACCGTCACCGACAAGGTCAATTACAAAGGGTATGGGAATTTCAAATCACGACTATGTTTCACGTTCCAAACGACTGCGAAAGAGTTTTCTCATCGGCATGATTCGGGACCAGATACCGGATCGGAGTCGTTTGGGTCGTGGAATCCCCGTTGGTCCGTAAGAATTTTCATCGCGAGTGACGAATGGGTGCAAAAATTTGATTGACAATGACGAGATGATTGGAATTTTTGGATTCGATTAGTTATCACTGACAGCGGCGGATCACTTTCGAGATTCACTTTTCCGACATTTAAGTTGGTTCCCGATGAAAAGGATAAAGTTGTGAAACAGGTAGTGTATAAAATTTACAATTCATTTTTGTCCGGATGTTGCTGGGGATGGTTGTTCTTGGTCTCACTGTCGCGATGGTGTTGATGCTGATGATGAGCCAATTGTTGGGCCTGTTGCTGTTGATGATGATGATGGTGGTGATGATGGTGATGATGGTGAGGGCTCCAGATGCCGGGGATGGGTTGAGAGCCAACGGTAGGTCCGAGGAGTCTGCTGGGTGGTGGAGGGGTCGGAGGCAAAGGCGGTGGACTGGGGCTGTCGGGTTCCTCGTCGACGGCGAGGCCCATGTGACGTCGGACCTTGCGCTGAGCTTTCCGGCGGCGGAAATCGCCTCGACGGAAATCCTCGAGGTTGGCAGGATGGATGGCCCAATAGTGACCTTTGCCGTTGGCGCTTCGGCCAGACTTGACAAAGCAATCGTTGAGGGAAAGGTTGTGCCTTATGGAATTGCGCCAGCCAGGTCCACGAGTCCGGAAATAGGGATAGTGTTCGAGAATGTGTTGATAAATATCGGAGAGTACGAGTTTCTTGTCATCGGAGGAAAGTATAGCCATGGCGATGAGTCCGATGTAACTGTGTTGAGGTTTAGGTTCTTCAGGGATTCTCTGATGATGAGGATGCAGGAGAGCCATGGAGAAAGCTAATCTGCTGGGATATCCAGCGGCAGCAGCAGCGGCGGCTGCAGCGGCTGGATAGAGAGGCAATGGTGCAGGGAATCCGGCGGACAGAGCCAAGTGTGAACCACCGGAAGTTGGATGTCCGCCACCGACACCAGCAGCCGGATGCTGGGGATGCAATTGTTGGGCGAGACGTAGACGTTCGGCCATCGCATAATGATACAATTGAAGCCGGTAGTGTTCTAGGCCGGGAAGGAAACCAGCCATGGGATTGCCTAGCCCGGCGGGCAGTTGTTCTTTGGCGGGTGGCGGTGAGTCGTTGCTTCCCATAATGCAATCTTTTCAGTAGTTATTTCGAGGCACTCGGTGCTTCTAAACGAATCCACGCGCGGCTGATGTGTTGATTCTTCCGCGACGACGTAAAACGAAAGTTACGATGTAATCGCGGGGTTCATCGTGCACCTTGAAACTATATAATTCACCACGCAACTTTCGCCATTTTTCACGCACAGTCTCAGTAAACCCGATCGATCAACACCGCACGATCATTTGAAAAATCTTTCCTTTTCGTTTTAGGTTATGATTTTGGACAATCCAGTTATTACACAGGTATGGAACGATACGCTCCGAACGAACGACTGGTCATGATTTACGACCCGAGAATCGGGGTTGACGTTCGTCACTACCACCACCACCACCGAGAGCACCAGCCGCCGCACTACCTCTCTCTCTCCCTACTCTCTTTTAATCTCTCTGGCGGGTCTCTCTCTTTCTCGGGGGTATCCCCTCCTGAGACGTCAGGAGAGTTTAGAGCCACGCCTTCAAATCCAGGGCCCTTGGTAATAGCGAGTGCTCTCGGCGTGTGGAATAACCCGGCACGAGTGCGTCGATTGGTCGATGAGAAACAGTTGGTAAATGGGCGGTACTCTCGTGGCGGAACGTTTTCGATTCGTGGCCCTGCGTGACAAGCTCAACGTTGATACCTCCGCGTTGAGATATTGATCTAAGCGCGGCGGTGGCGGCGGAAAATCTCTCTCGCTCAGATATACGAAACGTCAAACATCGCGGAGCAGGGAGCGCAGAGAAAGGCCCAGGAGCAGGAGAGGACCTGGAGGAGGAAGCAGGGCAAGAGGGGATCCGTGGCTAAAATCCTCGAGACTCGATAGTACTCGGCGACCCCGCACCTTGACTGGAGCCCCATTTTACCTCTCTCGGTTATTCGGACGATATCCCCTCGAGGAGCTCTACAAGGGGAAACACACACGCAACACTCGCCTCGTATTAGAAAGCCCGAGTCATTGTTCGTGATTCAAACACGCCCAAAACATTATCAAAAATATTTAAGTTACACGCTCGAAATACGAATAAGCGAGTGCATGCGCGCACACACACACACACCGCATGCGGAATAAAGCAACAGCGAGTAGAAGGAGGAGCTGCGCGTGAAATTTCGTACATATATATAAGGATGCGGCTTTTTGCTCATGTTTTCCTTTCCTCCGCGTACAGTTATGTGTTTAGCGACAAAACCAGCCCGTTTATCATTATGCTCCACCTCGAAATCGCTCCTGAGCAGCCAGCAGCTCTTTTGTACACACAAACGATATTATTTGTACGCGGGCAATGGAACAGAGAGTGATCCTTGCACAGGAGAGAGAGGGGGTATGAGGAGAGGTGCGGAGAGTGTGAAAAGACGTAGGAACCGCGATGTACACGGGGAGGAGGAGGATGTTGGCTGAAAACACCGCCCCGCAACTATTTGTAAGCATCCGCCATGCTGCTTTCATATCCTGTTCGGTTGCGTGTATTTCAGCAGGTACTATTTTGCGCAAAGGACGCATACACCTTTGCCGGAGGGAGAAATGCATTTTGAACGTTATTCCGCGGAGCGGCGAGCGAGAAAGACTGCATTAGTGATTATAACGCGCGTGTGTTTTCTACCAACTGCTGGGCGAGTAGACAACAATCAGCCAATGGCAAAATATGTCTGCTGATGCGTTGCGATCCCAAAATCGCAACCGCGGTCATGCTGCACCCTTCGCATCCAATCTCGTGGACATCCCCATCAAAAGGCATCGTTGCGGATCGATTCCAAAGTTGCAAATAACACGCACATACGCCTTTTTGCTTTTCACAACCCATTTCGACAGGGTTTCGATAAATCGAGCTCTCCGTCGTGCTTCTCGACGTAAATGTGTCAAATGCATCGCTACGTGTGTATTTCGATGCTCCATATACAACGCGACCTCCAATTTTCCATCCTATATCGTTTTACACCCAGACCCAGAGTGTATAGTTCGCGCTGCTGCCTCGCGATTATTTGCGATTGTCGATTCTCCTCTATGTATCGCGCCAACAACAACGCGCGCGTATGCGGGCTCTCGCCGCATCCATCGCGCTGTATCAAAAACTTGACATGTGCTGCATGTATTTTCCTGGATTGGTCTCTGCTGCTGGTACTGTTTCGTACAGAGCATCAGGATGTACTGAACGAGCGTGTATATTTGGCTCATGCATCGCGCCGCAGTCAGAAAGCAGAGTGCGAAACCCACGATATTCGTTTCGCGAACCAAAATGTTCTCCAATGTCCACACACGCTGCGTACACCGGACACGGAAATACAGAAGCTGCTGTGCGTACGGAAACGTGTCGCGACGTGCTGCTGCTTTTCGAGCGACTCGGCTCTCTCTCTGTGTTTTCTGGGTTTTTTATATCTTGCTCCTTTTTTTTGCTTCTAAACAACCTACCGAGTTGCTCTCTCCCTGCAACTGCATCCGATGCCCACACGGATGGAAACCCGTGCGAATAAACGCTCGGGAATTGACTTTTCGTAACTCGTGCCATTTTTTTGTAATTTGTCGAAATTTTTTGACTTTTTTTCAGCCAATTTATCAATCAGTTCCTTTTTTTTTCTATTTCGCATATGGAAATCTATACTTTTCGCAAAATCTTAGAAAGTTGGTTCTGGAAGCATTTTCTATTCTGGGATTTTCTAAAATTGTTAAATTTTTTTTTATTTTTTTATTTTTTTTTCTTGACTTTTTACAGTTTTGATGGATTTTGATGTTTGGGGCCTCGTTGCCGATGTTTAGGAGAAGTTTCATTACACTGGAAATGAACTTTTGTTGAAATGGAACGTCGGTATTTTTTTGAACTTGGTAAATTGAATATTTTTTGATAATCTCAAAATTTTCGATATTTTGGCAATAAATTCGATTTCTAATGGAACTGTCAGCAAAATTAACGATAGGAGTGACAAAGATTCGCTCTCTCGAGAGACTTTCTAGAATATTTATTGCTGCTAAAATTTACTGAGTCGAAATTCGAAAAATGAGAATTTTGGGTCGACGAGAAATTTTTGAGAATAATTTCGCAAGAATATTCGAAAAAAAACATAAAAATAAATTCGAAATTCGAAAAATGAGAATTTTGGGTCGACGAGAAATTTTGAGAATAATTTCGCAAGAATATTCGGAAAAAAAAACGTAAAAATAAATTGAATATTTTGAATTTAGAGATTCGAGCAGTCTGCGTAGCGAGGAGAAACGAAATTAAAGAAAATTTAGGAAAAACTCTGGCAAAACTCGGTGCGGCGGAAAAGGCGAAAAAGCGCCGGATCCTCGGAGCCAGGAAGCCCGATGAGCTCGTAACTCTATATTATTTGGTCCGATCAGATAAGAGCTGCGGAGGTTAACCTGAGTGTGAGAATCTGTGGGATGCACCGTGGTCGCGGAGAATTAAGTATTATTCTCGATTTTGGCACCAAAGCGACTATTCGGTTTAATCTTGACGATGAAATCGCATCCCTTTGGCGAGTGGAGCGATGCTGGAGATAGCGATGGTCGTAAAAATGGAAAACAGCATTAAATAAATCGAAGGAGTCCGGGGGTGAAAAGAGGATGTTGCGGGAAATCGGAGTACGAGCGTCAAAACACAATAAAAATTGGTTCGCATGAAAAGGTAAAAATAGGAGATTGGTGTACGCGAATAATGGATTACCTGCGAGAGGATGGCGAAGACGAGACGTTCGGAGGATCTCGAGGGGATGCGTTTCCTTTTTCCATTTTTTCAGCTCGTGTGAATCAAAAGCGTAAGATCATAAGCTCTCGCGATGCAGATAATTGTAACAAAGTGGAGCGTGTCATTGTGGTGGACGAAAAAAAATGGATTTGTTCCCAAAAATGAAAATAAAAAAATACGTGAGAAGAATGAGAGGAGGAAGGGCGTAGGGCGAGTTCGTACGATCGAGAAATCGGTCGCTCGTGCAGCCTTTTGTAAGGCAGCAATCGAGGGAGTGCGATGCAATATGGTGTACGTATAATAACCGTAACGATCGAGGGTTCGCTCTTTGAGCGACTCTTCCTTCGCAGCAGCCGCGAGTAAGTGGCAGATGCATAGCGGCGAGTTGACAGCTTCTCCGATTTCCTCGCGATCTCTAACTTATTCGCTGCTTGGGCTTATTTTCATTTGTCGTCGCCTCGTCGATCGAACAGGCACGTATGATGGGCAAAACTAGAATCCCTGCAGGACGAATTTAAAAAAATAAACGATAACAAAAATAATTTAAAAAATTGAACGACAATTTGTTTATTTTATTCAAAAGTTTATTAATATTTATCAACAAATATTAGACATCTAATAATTATTTATAACAATAATAATAAATTATGGTGAATAAAAATTTATTGAATAATAAAATAACGAAATTAATGAATCTATGATATTTATTCAGGAATATTAATAAATTGTTTAACAAAATAAATTGATTTTTTTTTAGCAAAATTTTAATTAAATAAAATTAAATAAATTTTTATTAAATTTAAAAAATTTTCTAGTAAATTAATAAATTTATGGTATTTATTTGGGAATATTAATAAATTATTTAATAAAATCAATTATTTCTTTTTATCAAAATTTAAATAAAATAAATTTTTGAATAAATTAATAAAATGTTATAATAAATAAATAAATATATAAAATTCATCAATAAATATATGTATTAATAAATACATAATAATAATATGAATAATGAATAAATGAAAAGTTTGATTTGATAATATCAACAGTGTTCTGGGCGTCCGATGGGAAACGTCGATTTTCGAGGCGTAATGCAAAGTCGATGCACATACGTTTTCGAGGATGATTCGATAGACCAGCGATAATATCCCGGAGCGAATGAGCCACGAAACACAGTGCTCGAATGGCCGGATGAGTTTGGAGAGCTTCGCACAAGAGCGAGGGAGGAAAAGTTTGGATATTATTAGAGGAAAGGCGAAAGGATGTAAAATGCAACATTTGCCAGATCGTTGTCACGCCCTTTTGCTCGATAATGGCCCAACACGCGTTCCATATCTGTATGTCCGCTTTGTACACGATAGCAGAGAAAAGCTGGTGATGCTCACCCTGCTGCTGCTCCACGAAAGAGACTCCATTAGCTTTGACGCTTGTCTCAAAGGGACTCGACTATCCGTTTCGGGATCGAGTACCCAGTGTTTCCTAAGCATCGCGTTCCCTCCTTGCAAGCATCGCGCAACACGATACACATATAAACTCCTTGCCGCTGCTGCTTTCTCTGCTGCGAAGCTCCTCCTGCGACAGAGTTTTCGTCTCGCACGCCGAGAACCGTTTTATCGCGGCCGCGCTTCTTCCTCTCGACGCTGAGAAGTGAAATTTACTTAGCTGTCCGGATACTCGATAGATATTTATGTGTATTTTCCCGCGCGTGTTCAACGCTCCTCGTATAATAAGTAGCTTAAGCGCAGAATACGCGCGGGCGCTTTAAATATTCAACATTTGTAAACGCCCGAGTTATTCCGAGCGCCGAGACTGCACAAGGAATTACCAACGACCAGGGCTCATTATTGTTGGAAATTTGAAACAAACAAACTTGCTGTTACTTAACAATAACGAGAAAATTCGACGTGGCGATTGTCAAATCGAAATTTTATGTTTTCAGGTTTTTCAACATGATTTGCGAGCCCAAGTTCATTAAAAAAAAGTTGTTACTAATTGATTAAAGAACATCATACTCTAAATTCAAAATTCTCCGAGGTAATTTGCATTTTTTATATAATAAACAAAATTCGAAATAATTTTACGATCGATTTATTTTGAAAAATTAAATAAAGCTTCTTCGATGTTTCATAAAAGTGTATGCAAAGTTTTAATTAGTAAAAACTTTTTC
The DNA here is from genome assembly GCA_037952995.1 of Hyposoter didymator. Classification (NCBI taxonomy): domain Eukaryota; kingdom Metazoa; phylum Arthropoda; class Insecta; order Hymenoptera; family Ichneumonidae; genus Hyposoter; species Hyposoter didymator. The sequence continues at coordinate 840,330 of JBAJMU010000007.1, forward strand.
CAATGAATTTGGGCTCGCGAATCATTTAGTATGTAAGAAAAATTGAAAACAAAAATTTATATATTTGACCGTCGCGATACAACGTCCTTAATGAGACTCGCGATCGAGTTATCGATCGATTAAAGTTGCAGGACGACGGATCCAGCAGCGAAATACTTGCAAGCAGCATTTAATAATCCCGAGTCTATAAAGCGAGAGGAAAAGTGAGAGGGAGAGCGCGACGAGATCTCGTGGTGCGGCGGTCCAAGTGATGCAGGGGAAAGGAGCAGGCCACGCCCATAATTCCACTCGACAATGCATCCAGTGTCTCGGCACAAAGCTAAACACCCAAAATATTGGCAAATCCGGGCATTCAAGCGCACAGCGGTGAGCACACAAGAGAGCGAGAGAGAGAGAGAGCGAAGCTCTCTCTCTCTCTTCAGGGGTTTAGAGTGATGCATAGACGCCGCCGTTGATGCCGCCACCGTCGGCGATGCCAGAGAGAGAGCAGAGAGCCCCGGAGCATCCACGAGCATTAAAATATCTCGAATCTAATCTTCTCTGTAATCCTGTTACTCGGCCAAACGGTCACGTTTTGCGGGCTGCCGTGTCTTTCGGGATACGCGCGAGAGCGTCGACGTAACGAACGGTGTACCGAGTGCATGTGCGTGTGCCTCTCGTTGCTGCAGCAGCAGCAGCAGCAGGATCCGCATCAGTGAATGGAGATCGAAAAGGCGTTTTAAAGAGTGACCGCGAGCGAGAGGGAGAGGAAAACGAGAGAAAAGTCTGTGCCCGCAATTGATTGATACAGAATGAGAGGGAAGAAGCTGGACTTCCGGTCAACGCCATCGGAGCCCATGGCGTCGTTGCATCCCCATTGGAAGAAGCGAGAAAGAAATTTTCTTCTCTCTCTCGTCGTAGAACGAAATTCGTGCGGCCCTTGTCCTCTCTTTCTCTACAATGGAATACGAAATCTCGTTGCACACGGACGCAGCAGAGTCGATTGACAAAAGAGAAAATAGAGAGCTCTCCATCCGTTCTCCACTCGATAATTGAACGCTCTGCTAAATCGTCGAGTGTCGCACACATTTTTAACACACCAACACACACACCCACCGGTTTCTTCTTCCTTTTTTCCGGACGCGTGTTCGTAAAGGTGAGAAAAAGGCACGGTTTAGCACGCTTCGTTAAACGCAACAATAAAGCAGTCAAACTGTGTGCGCGCGCGAGCACGTATACATATACTTGAGACTCCCGTCATCATCAGTGTAAACACTAAATGACGTCCCGCAGCGAACCTTTCCACCAGCCCACACAACCCAATTTCAAATACTCCCATTGAGCTTATTATATTTTCGTTATACCGAGAGAGAGATCGCGAGCTCTTCAGAACGGAAATCTCAACTTATTTGGTTAGCCAGAAAATACCAATTCCACCTCAATACGGTTTTTCAAATTTTCTCTCGAATCTTCTCCCTTTTGGTCCAGCGGATCCATTCGTTCGAGTTTTCTTGTATCGATTCCTTTTTTTTTCAATAATATTTTGACAGGCCCCGTCAATGCCTGGACTTTCCGGAGTGTAGGACTCGATCGCCATTTCTTTGAGGAATTCTATGGATAGAAAATTTCGCATACAACGTCCTTAAGGAGTAAAAATCCCAATCGCAACAGCAAAAACGATTTTTCATCACAATCCCATTTTTTTTTACCTCGCGATAAGAATCAGTGTGAAATTGAATATCTTTGTGAATGGTAAACGACGCGCGGGTGTATTAAACAACACTGGGGGGTCGCAAAGACCCATAACTCGAATAAGCCTCATACGCGAATTTCCCTTCGCGTTTCCAATCTCCGAGCAGACGAGATAATACACGAGGAAGCTCCTAAAGAGCATTTGTCTGGGTTAATCTATCGCGGTGGATACTCTCCCGGGACTGTTGATACTCTCGATCTATCGAGAGTTTCGAGGGCGGGCAGGAGTCTCCGAAGCACGAAACCCTTTCGTGGTTGGTCGTTACGCTGCTCCAAAAAAAAAGAAAAAAAAAGAAAAATAATGAAAAGCATAAAAACGACAAAATCGTCGGAATCGTGAAACATTATCTCGCGCAGTCGGCGTGTAAATCGGTCGGGGTCGAATTGACCCTAAATGTGCGATTTGTTATCGAACCGTCGAAAGAGAAATATTTTGCGTCGGTCACGCGAGTAACGGAGACACGCGGGTGGGCGAGAGCTCGTGCGGTGTGCGCCGAGCGTCGATTCGCTATCGGGAGTTAAATTTATGTATCAACGAGTTGGCGTGTCCGCTCGCTGAGCATTAATCGAGCATTACGAGTGGGAGAGCGATTCGGAGGAATCAACACGAATATACGAACGTGTTTCGATCGCGATGCCAAGTGGCTTTGCGGTAATGACGGCGAATGAAAATATTTTTGTTAATCCAAGTTGAACGGAGGGTCTGGATGTTATGGGAAGTATGTATACATCGAGGTGGACGAAGGTCTGGAGAACCTGTTGGTGCGCGGCGATAAAAAGGGCTGGGCCGGAGGTCTGTTCGGGGGCTGGAGAGTGCCCTTAATTTTCTCACCTTTCGCTCGACGTTTTCGATGAATTTGCTGTCTCACTGCAGTTTCAAGATTTCTCCTTCGTCGGAGTCTGCGATGCGATCTAAATAATCGTTTTTCTCTCTCAGGACGTGGTTGGGAAGGAAAACACTTGAGGAGTGTTACCACAGCCGGCATAGAATCTCGTCTATGTTTCAAATCGTTTTCGAGGGGCATTGTTGTTGGGATGGAAACCTTTCGAAAAATAATAACGGACTAACGATATAGATATATTGAGAGGTGTGTGTGTGTGTATTTATATATTTATCCTCTACATCTCCTAACGTTTTCGCACCTTTTGTCAGGGCGAAGAGTGAGAGATTTGACGCCTGCGATATGCGTCAATATATTTAAAAATGCCAGCATCATGAATACATATAAATATATTATTTTTATAATGAGAAACGTATCGCGCTCGTTTGAGCTTTCAATAATATTATTTTGTACCATTATTCATTTATTATATTTCACAAATTATTCATTATAATATTTATTATAATAAATAAAAATATATAAAATATTATTCGAATAATATTTATTAAATATTTAACGAATAATAAATTTGTTAAATATAAAAATATTTTTATAATATTGAAAATATTGTAAAAATATTTTAATATTCAATTTTAATATTTTAAATATTTTCATATATTTAGTAAATATAAAAATATTTTTATAATATTAAAAATATTATAAATACATTTTAAAATTCAATTTTAATATTTTTAATATTTTCATATATTTATTCAATATAAAAATATTTTTATAGTATTCAAAATATGATAAATACATTTTAATATTCAATTTTAATATTTTTATAATATTGAAAATATTGTGAAAATATTTTAATATTCAATTTTAATATTTTAAATATTTTCATATATTTATTGAATATAAAAATATTCTTATAATAGTAAAAATATTATAGATACATTTCAATATTCAATTTTAATATTTTTAATATTTTCATATATNTATTCAATATTTTTGAAATTTTATATATAATAAAATATTATTATATATAATTTTTATATCTTATATATTTTTATATCATATAATTCAATATTTTATAATATAATATTCTTATATATATAATAATAATATTATATTCATAATTACAATTGCAATTATAATTATAATTATAATTACAATTAATTTTAATAATTATAATCATAATTATAATTCGTACGTCACGATATCGGCTTCTCTGTGTGTGTATATGTATTTGCATGATTATAATAATAATTATGATGTTATTATTTTCTATAATTAAAATATTGACTAAAATAATCGGAAACGCTCGAGCGCATTTGACGTGGCGGTGGAGGATCGAAAAAGCAATTGGGCCTACGAAGCGGAACGAGGAGAGAGAGAGAGTAAATGAATATACACACGCAGAGGAGCCGATATCGTGGCGATACGAATCTCGAATACGAGAATCAGCGTCATCGATAGTATCGAGAACAGCTGTCGCGTGGCTGCTTGGCAATCCGCAACAATAGCCGCGTAGAAGCGCCCGGACCACCGCGTACGACAAAGGCGACGCGTATACGCCGCGGAACAACTCTATTAATGTTTCTCTATCCATCGTTCTGGCCGTAAGGACATCTCCATGTCCCTACTCTCGAGCACACCCTGGTCCGGTTATCGGGCCTTTACGAACCCTTCCGATCTCTCGATCTCTCGATCTCTCTCGGGTGCACGTTATTCCGTTACAATAACGTAACATCGACTATTAATATAAACGAACATACCGCGTGGGTGTAACTCGTTTGACGTTGAATAACAAAATCCTCTTGTCATTTCGTTGCGATGAGAATTTGTAGTATTTACATGCGAGCCTTTCGCTTTATTGTACTCGAGATTGAAAGGGTCACTGCATACTATACGCCGCACTTACTTGACTATATATATACACGCAGGGGTTCAATAATGCAAGTCGCTTCTCGTCGTTGTCACACACCATGGATCCGATTACTATCGCTCTTCTCCCGAATATATACAACAAGCATGGGGTGTCACCGTGACCACAACAAAAAATCATTCATCAAACAAAATCTCTCGTTCCTCCTTTTTCCTCAACTCTAATTGTTTATTCTTGATCAACGATCTCATGGGCTTTGTTTAACGTCTGTATGGAGAGTTAACAACACTGTAAACAAAATTTTGTTGCAAAATATCGATATTTTGTTCGATACGTTCAACTAAATGTTTTTTTTTCAATAATCCCAAAAATTGTGACATCGCGGGGAGACATATTCTAGAAAGTCTCTTCGGAAGCAAATTTTAGGCGTTCCAATCGTAAATTTTACCGGGAATTCCATTGGAAACCAAAAATACTGTCAAAATAACGAAAATTTTGAAATTATCAAAATTAATGATATAAAATATTTATAATAATAATATATTATTAATAATATTATTAATAATTTATAAAATAATATATTTATTAATAATAAATAATAAAATCATCAATAATATATAAAATTATTAATAATAAATAATAATAATTAATATTATAAATAAATTTCACTTCCATGGAACGAAATTTCGTTAAAAATCGTGTCGATATTTTATTGAACACGGTGATTGCAGAGAATTCCATTAGAAACCAAAAATACTGTCAAAATACCGAAAAATTTATAAAAACGAAATTATCAAAAAAAAATTGGTTCACCGTGTTCAAAAAAATATCGACGATTTTCAACAAAATTTCATTTCCAGTTAATATTCCATGAAGCATAACCCCATGGCAGAAATTATTCGCGTCCTCGCAGGATCAACGCGCAAGTAAAAAAATAAAACAAATATTTTTGCACAGCATCCCATTGAATTTATCGTCATTTTATGGTGGCCATGGCGCAATATGTTTCAAAGGGATGCTGTGATACGATTTTCGAAATAGCGGGTTATCCGAGTCGGGGTTTAGACAGATGCGAGTAACATGTGTTTCGCGCGGCGTTAAATACGCGGTTGTAACGACGTACGGATGCTTCAATTTTCGTTGGTGAACATGCGACGTTTTGTCATTGGATATATGCCATTTGGATGCAACGATGATGATTGTCCCGATGCTCCGCTGCCTCAAGAGCGCAACTACGAGGCCGAGAGAGAAAGAGAGGATCGTGGACATACATGGCACTCGTGTTTCTCGTGTTACACCCACACAGTGCAGAGCTGTCGGGGGTAATGATGGTATAATGGTCGACTAATAATTTCATGGGGTAGTTCATGGGGTTTCATAGGGTTTCATGGGGTTGGAGAGGGCTAAGACCTTGCTCGAGTTGCCCGAGGCGATGCTTCAATATGGGCGACTTATAAACGCCGCGCGCTCCTCTTCGTTACCAGTCGATCCTGCGCCGCATCTTTATTATTCACTTACAGAGACGCTGCCCTTCTGATATTTGTTGCCTCCGGTGATATGGACCGAAGGATGCTGCCGAGGCTGCTCAAAGGGTGACGGCGCGGAACATGTACCAAAAATCGTACGAAAACGCGTGCTCTGCATAAATGACTCGGCGATGTGTTCAGAAGCCTCAGGAAAAACTAAGCGAAACGATCTGAAGATTTTTTTTTTATCATCTTTCTGGAGATGTCGATTTTCTCTCCAGGGTCTGTATATTTTTTTGATTCCTCATAGAGGAAGCTGTGACGGTGAATTTTTTTCCAGTTTTCAATGTCGATGCGCTTAAAATTTCCCAAAACATCGAAAAATCGTGTTTAGAAAAAATGTGCAGATGCAAAATTCAAACAATTATAACTCGAGAACGGTTCGAGCTACAGGGCTCCCCTTTCGCACAGATGTTGATCTATACGAGCCCTTGATTCTCCGAGATTTTTGTTGGAATCGCTAGAAAAATCCAGATTCTACGGAATTTTGAAATTTTCAAAAAAAACCTGTCGACGCTGTAACTTGCGCAAATTTTAACGTTTATTACTAATTTTTTTTTTATTAATAGAGCAACATAATAGGAAGGTTGGTCATGAATTTGGAAAATATCGTTTGAACGATTGAAATTTTACGATTTTCCGAATTTTACGAAAATTTGAGTTTTTCAAAAAATCGTCAAACCGCTCTACTTTTTGCAAATTTTCCAAGATATTGTTTACAAGTCCGTACTTCCTCTCAACTTTCCGCAGAAAAGTTGTCAAAACCATAAAATTTAAATCCGAATACAAAAAACGGCGTAAAATTGAAAATTGCTTCCTCAAGCTCTCACGATGCTCAAAGGAAACCAAAACGCAGTACAGTTCCTCATAGCCGAACATTTGAACATCGCACATCTTGTTTCAACTCCCACAGTTAAAAACGGTGAATAAGCCATTTTTTTCAGGCGCAAAGTTGCAAGCGATGCCGATCGGCCGCCTTTGGGTCTCGATACGCAGATAGCCCTGCCGACGAACCCCCTTAAGGTCTCCGGTCCGACGGAAAATACTCTCGTACTCTCTCGTCTTGACCGCGCGATCATCGCGTCGTCGCTTGCTCGGCCTCTCTCTGTGTGTATAAGATGCTGGTAATGACTGTTTTGACAGCGGCTCGCGCTCTGTCCTCGCGCGCACAAGAGCGCAACGTCGATTATCCATTGTGCGGTCCAACAGATTGGAATCAATATTTACACTCGAGAGGAGGGTCTCGTGCGTATAAGCTGAGGATTAGCGGCCACGAGCAGGCTTAGCCACAGTCCTGCTTCTCGCAGGACACAACCCTTTTATTTTTTTTCAAATTCGCTTTTTCAATGCGCGTCAACATCGTCCAAGAAAAATCATGCGCCACGCAAAAGACTCGAGATGCCTGCGACGACGTCCTCGCGCTTTTCCATCCTCCACTCGCCCCCCCAGGACAATGCCATTGTTCCCACTTTTTCAATGTTTCATTTTCATCCTCAAAATATATGCCACCTCCCGGACTCGCGTTTGTTACAAGTCGCTTGCTCTTTGTTGATCTCAAATCGAACGACGCGCGAATCATTGTGCTCGATTCGTGCCCAGTCTCCTGAGTAATCATGCTCGCTGGAGCGAGCATTATTGTCAATATTTTGCTTCTACACGTACTCGGCGGGATAAAAATCTCGTGGGGGGCGTTGAGTTTTTTGAAAATTGAAAAAAAATAAAATTCTTTGGAAAAATCAGCGCGTGGACGAAAATTGATGGAAATGGCATTTTGTTTAGGAACATGTTAGAAAAAATTCGATAAACTGTTTCGAACCGAATGGAATGTTTTGGAAAACTGTGATTTCAATATTTTTTGGAAATCGTAACCCTCGGAGCGAAATTCTCGAAAAATGGAGGAAAAAAATGAGAGAAAATCGAGAAATTTTGGAAAATCAAACTTTTTGGAACCGAATGGAATTTTTTGGAAAATTGCGATGTCACGTTTTGTCTGGATCGTAGTTCTTAAAGCAAAATTCTCGAAAAATGGGAAAAAAACGAGAAAATCGAGGGAAAAATGAGGAAAATCGTTTTTTAGCATTTAAGGTAGTGTTTCCCTTGATCGACGCAGCCCTCGGAGCTTAAGGGTGGATTTTAGCTCGTGCCGGTACAAAAGATTCCGGCGCAGTCGATAATCGACCCACCGCTCGGATTGATGGGGTGCGACCCTCGGTTCCGACGAAATTTCCTCGACCGCCAGTGAGTCAGCCACGTCGAGAGATTTCCACGTGTCCAGCGATCGATGCTCCGCATGGGTCTCGACGGCAAGGACGTCGGTGACGTGTCTCCTCAACGCTATAAACGTAAAACGACGTTTCCGGAAGTTGGTACAATCGCCAATCCGGCACATTGAAGAAAAAATCGACGCATTGTGCGGCTGCGGATAAAAATTTCGGTCAATCGTTCGCTTGGTCGTTGCGAACTTTACAGCCTCGATCATCGAGTCTCGTAACAATCGAGACTCGTAGAAATCGAAATAATTGACCCTCCGGGCACACATGGGTCTTTTTGACCCAAATGACAATTTTTTTTTTTTAATCTCGTTTAGAAAACGATTCATTTACAAATGGAACCAAAGCACCTGAGAATTTTGTCGGAATTGCTAAAAAAATACGAAATCTACGGAATTTCGAAATTTTCAAAAAAGCCTGTCGACGCTCCAACTTTCGCAAATTTCAAGATTTATTACTCATTTTTTTTTTATCAATCGAGTGTCATAAGAGGAAGGTTGGTATGAAATTTGGAAAATATCGGTTGAATGGTTAAAATTTGATGATTTTTCAAATTTTACGAAAATCTTATTTTTTCGAAAAATCGTCAAACCGCTCCAATTTTTGCAAATTTCAAAATTTATTACTAATTCTTTTTTTTATCAATAGAGTATCATAATAGGAAGGTTGGTACTGAATTTCGAAAATATCGGTCTAATGGTTAAAATTTTATGATTTTTTGAATTTTACAAAAATCTCATTTTTTCGAAAAATCGTCACACCGCTCCAATTTTTGCAAATTTTCCAAGATATCGTGTACAAGTCCGTACTTTTTCTTTACTTTCCAGAAAAATTGGTTCCTCGTCATATTTCTTCGAAGTTTTTGACACGATCGAGCGACGGAATCCTTCGCAGGATCCAAAGTCAAAGACTGTGCAAGGCAATCTGTGTAGCTGCATGACGTTTTTGCACAAAGTTACATATTTATTGGTACGTAATGTGTGTACGTACTCGCCACGGACGAACCTCTCGCGGGACTGGTTCAGCTTGTCCAACGTGTGCGAGGATCACGTGAGCCGGACAATGGAGAGCCCACATCGTCGGAGGCAACGCGCGCGGTCCAACAGAGAGATCTCTTTATCGTTATGTCGGTTTGGACACACGTGCCTGACATAATTCACGAGCATTGATGGTTATATTCCATTGTGACGGGGGGCTATTATGGGTTTTATGGAAGATGGGCGTTACGGGGTCTCGCTAGAGTTTGCGTGTGCGTTTCTCTTGTCCGGGGTGTTCCTGGGACGTTGCAAACACACGAAGGAACGAGCAAATAAGCTTTTGGGAGTGTGTGGTCGAGAAACTGGATCTTCATAGCCGAGCAAGTAAAAAAATAATCACGAGAACCACAAAATTAAGTTTGATCGTTTAATTATCGACGACGATACGTTCGTCTGGGTAGATATCCAGGCGAGAGTGTCGCGGGCAATATGATAATTAAAACGAGTTATTTTCTCGCCAACTTTCACCCCATTAAAGCTCGAGGATCCCCTGGGAAAGGATTGTGCGAGGGGAAGATGAAGGATCGAGTAGAGCAGAGAGCAGACACGAACAAGGCAGCAGGAAGGTTGTGCCTACCGAATGCCGGTCAAGTGTTAACTATAACAACAAACCCTGCGATCCATAACTCTTACGAGGCTATTGTTAGCGAGAGTGGCCCAGGGCCACACGTCTCTCGGCGCAGAAGAGCGAAACAACCCTCTCTGGCACCCTCGCGCCACTTGAAATCCTGATGCTGGAGAATTCACCGGCGCGGCTTCTCGAGAGCCAGCAGCAACTCTTGGGCTGTATATGCATTTTCTGGCATTACACACACATCGCTACCAATCATATTCACCAAAATACCAAACGATCATAGCAACAAATTGTTCGAGAAAAAAATTGAAATAAATCGACACGATAAAAAGTCGCATTTGGCCCCATTTCTTGGGCTGTATATGCATTTCTGGCATTACACACACATCGCTACCAATCATATTCACCAAAATACCAAACGATCATAGCAACAAATTGTTCGAGAAAAAAATAAAAATAAATCGACACGATAAAAAGTCGCATTTGGACAATCGAATTATGAGACGCTCGCGCGCGCGGCTAATGGAAAATCAATTTATCGCAATGCTGCACCATCAGCCTCCTTCCCCCCGAACCCATACACACCACTGAACAGACCGTCCGGTCCAGTCGTCGGATTTAACCGACGAAAAGGGATTGTTTCGCAGCAGATTGCGGACGATTGGAGTGTGCCAAAACGAGCGCGAGCACTCTTCCGCGATCCTCGTGCCGCTATGGACTTGGTTCCAGCTCCGCGATACAACTTTCCCAAATCCATACACACAGCCACACAAAAGTTGCAATTGTACGAACGCGCGTTTCCTGCTGCTCCACACACCAGGACCCGAACGCCAGGACCATTCTGTTTCTCTCTATATATACGGCGAGACCCCGCGCGGAGAGAAACTGCCGCCGCTGCATGGAAAGGGAGCTTGTAATCTGTATTATCCGCCGACTATTAGTATCGAGTAGATCGAGGCTCCATGGATTACAGTCATTACACGAGGATACACCGAAATAACATTTGCGTCACGGCCCCGCTCTCCATAGAGACTATCTGTACGCAGGGCCGCGTGTACACATAATACCGTTTCATTTGAGCTTAAATTACAATCAAATTTTATGGCCAAAACACTCGAGCAAAAATTCGGCAACCTTTCTTATCGAAATTATCGTTTTCACATCCTCGTACTAATTGACCCATAGGAAGAGTATGATACTGAAGTTTCGATCTTTGGAATACAACGAGAAATATATTTTGTTAATTAATTAAGGAAAAAAAAGTTTTTTTTTTCTATTATTTTAAAATTGAAATTTCGAGTCGAATATTTCGAACAGTGGATTGCCTTTTTTTTTCAAAATCTTTGGAATATAATGACAGGCTGAAAACACGATGTTTCGAGTTTTTCCAAAATTGTGCCCAAATTTTTTCCAAAATTTGTTTATTGTGTAATAAATAGAGATTTTCTCGGAAAATTTTGAATTGAGAGTACGATGTTCTTTAGTCAGTTGGTAACAACTTTTTCTAATGAACTTGGGCTCGCAAAATAAAAATCCCAATTTTCAGTAGTTTTTCACAAGAGCGTGTGTTAAAAGTTGCAATTTTCAACATTAAATATTTCGATATCTAAATGTCAAAGCCTCTTAAAAATTTGCACACACTTTTATGCAACATCGAAGAAGCTTTATTCAATTTTTCAAAAAAATCGATCGTAAAATTTTTGCGAAATTTTTTTTATTATATAAAAAATACAGATTTCCTCGGAGGATCTTGAATTCAGAGTACGTTGTTCTTTGGTCAATTAGTAACAACTTTTTCTAATGAACTTGGGCTCGCAAAATAAAAATCCCAATTTTTAGTAATTTCTCATAAGAGCGTGTGTTAAAATTTGCAATTTTCAGCATTAAATATATCGATATCTAAATGTCGAAGCCTCTTAAAACTTTGCATCCACTTTTATGCAACATCGAAGAAGCTTTATTAACTTTTTCAAAAAAATCGCTCGTTAAATTTATTCGAAATTTTGTTCATTACATAAAATCGACGATCGAATAAGATTTTCTACAAAAAATAAAACTTTCCTTTCACTTTAAGGAATCAATTTAAAGAAATAAAAAAAATCCCTAAAAATTGTCCAACTGCCAAAAATTCATCCCGACCCAAAAAAAAATAAAAAAAATGGTAAACGGTCATAATGAATCCAGTATTTTGTAAACTCGAGCAAACTAGCAACACGTCGTCAGATCGAGACGAATCATTGCGAGGATTTAGTGTCCGGTTGGTGTCGATTATTCCGGTGGCCGAAGAAAATGACTCTCGAGAATGAATAACCCTTCGGAAAGGCGTAACGACGCTCTGCACACACAAGCACACAGAGGCACAGGTCGCTGAGGGGGTTGAGGAATCGGGAATGAGAGTGTGAGCTTTGCATTCGATCGCGCAGAGAGAGAGAGCGGAGGGGGCTCGTGTTTGTGGTGGCTCCGTCCGGCAGACAACTGTCTCCCTATTAAACTAATTGACCGCGCAGTATGTCACTGGCCATTGCGATCGTGCAGTAATAACAAAAATAAAGAAGAAAAAAA
>JBAJMU010000007.1:868339-885795 GCA_037952995.1 Hyposoter didymator
TTCAACATTAAATATTTCGATATCTAAATGGTGAAGCCTCTTAAAACTTTGCACACACTTTTATGCAACATCGAAGAAGCTTTATTATAACTTTTTCAAAAAAATCGATCGTAAAATTTTTTCGAAATTTTGTTTATTACATAAAAAATACAGATTACCTCGGAGGATCTTGAATTCAGAGTACGTTGTTCTTTAGTCAATTAGTAACAACTTTTTCCAATGAACTTGGGCTCGCAAACCATTTAGTATGTAAGAAAAATTGAAAAGAAAAATTTACATCTGCCCGTCGCCACACAACGTCCTCAAATGGCACACACTGTCCTTGGCTCCTGCCACTGCAGTGGGATTCTTGCGCGCTGGTGTATACTCAAGCAGAATCTATGGAGAATTCGCTGTGGTCTGTGACTGCTCGATTCCCTGCTGCCCTCATCAATCCCGATAATTATTGTGTCAGTAAATACGCGCCACTCTCTCTCTCTCTCTCTCTCTCTCTCTCTCTGGGTCTGTCTATTCGTGAGTAGATATTCCATATCCATCCAAAAGTGACGCGAGAGCCATGTACACATGCGGTGACTAGCGAATGGGGTATATAATGGTAAATCCGTTTCTACACATTCCATTGGGACATTTGCCACGGGCAACGAGTCTGTATGGACATAACCTTCTGCGGTTGGGATATAATTAAGTGGATCGAGCGACAGGCTGGTTGGCATTATTATTACTTTGATCTTTTGGGACCTTGATTGATATTTCGTCGTAGATCGAACGTGAAATCGGTTCTCGGTGTTGCGAGAGCTTTTCATTCTCCTAAATCGTTCGAGGAGCGTGCCTTGTTTTTTGTTTTTTAAGCAGCTTGTGCAGCTCCTCGTCGCGAAGGATTTTCCTGCTTGTAATGACACACGCGGCCAAGAGCAGATTTTTTTTTCTCTCTCTCGTAAAAATGTCGCTGGATGCTGGAGCGGTTGGCAACGATGTATAAATCCGTGTGTGTCCTTAATCGCGATCGCGGGGAACGAGGACGAGAACGAACCAGCAGCAGCAGGACTAAGGGTCCGGAATCTTCCCTCGAGGTTCGTCTCTGTGCCTCGGGCGCGTGAACGAGAATAAGAAAAGAGATCGAGATAAGCCCAGTACGGCCTGCTCTGCTGGATTGCCCAGAGACGGCTTTTCAATTCCCCTTGTCGATTAACGCTCTCCCCGTCGCAGTATAACGCATGACACTAAATTAAACGAGACTTTTCGAAAATTACGCTCGGATGCACCCACGAATGCACTTTTAACTTGTAACCCTATTTTTTCGAATTCTTTCCCTAAAAACTTCTACAGTTCGCTTAATGTTTCAATTTATTTGGTTTTTTTTCGAATTAATGCAAATTTCGGGAACTTCCGGGTCAGGGAGACCCTGAAATATCGCATTCAAAATATTTCGAGTAATTTTTATCGACGCAAAGATTTTTAGCATTTTCCAAAGCTCGCCAACGTTTTAATTTTTTCATTTTTTCAAATTAATCCAAATTTCTGGACCTTCTGGGTCAGGGAGACCCCAAAATATCGCATTTTAAATATTTCGAGTAATTTTTATCTACGAAAGGATTTTTTGCATTTTCGAAAGATCGCCAACGTTTTAATTTTTTCATTTTTTCAAATTAATCCAAATTTACGGACCGTCCGGGTCAAGACGACCCTGAAATATCGCATTTAAAATATTTCGAACAAATTTTATCATCCCAAAGATTTTTAGCATTTTTCAAAGCTCGCCAACGTTTTAATTTTTTCATTTTTTCAAATTAATCCAAATTTACGGACCGTCCGGGTCAGGAAGACCCTGAAATATCGCATTTTAAATATTTCGAGTAATTTTTATCAACCCAAAGATTTTTAGCATTTTCCAAAGCTCGCCAACGTTTTAATTTTTTCATTTTTTCGAATTAATCCAAATTTCTGGACCGTCCGGGTCAGGGAGACCCTGGAATATCGCATTCAAAATATTTCAAAAAAAAAATTGAATATTGCTCATGCTGCAAAATACCAAGCCGAAAACGCGTTCGTACACATTTTTTTTATGTTGCTCACGATCTGCACATAAGGGGACCCCCAAGTGGGATCGTCGCACTGAAGTATTTGTAAGCCATGTGTGTGAGTGTGTGTTGCGGGAACACAACGTTAGGTCATCTCCCTTAAATCTAGTTACTCGGGAGCACAGACATAGATACACGTGTCCGTGTACAGAGAGCCTCGCGTCACATTCGTATTGAGGTAACTAAGTAATCCCCGAACGTTATTTGTGGTTATTTGTCGGTCTACCGAACACACGAGTATCTCGGATCGTAGGGGAGAGCGAGCGAGTCAAGGGAAGAGCTTGATTTCATTTTCAACTCGCTGTTTCCTTGTTCCACGAACGTAACACAATTTTCAACAATTTTTTCATAATTAACGCACCAGCTCGACATATTGTTTTCATAATTTCGAATTTTTAGTGGATTGTCGAGAATTTGCGAAATTATTCCGCAAATTTGTCGATTTTCAATCGAAATTAATGAAAATTCGTCATCAGCGATTTTTTTACGTTTTTTTAAACGAAAAATTTTCTCCAGCCATTTTTTTACGTTTTTTAAAACGAAAAGATGTCTCCAGCGATTTTTTGACGTTTTTTTAAACGAAAAATTGTCTCCAGCGATTTTTTAAAGTTTTCTTAAACGAAAAATGGTCTCCAGCGATTTTTTAAAGTTTTTTTTAAACTAAAAATCTGAAAATGCGTCTCCAGCGATTTTTTGAAGTTTTTCAAAACTAAAAATTCGCAAATTCGTCTCCAGCGATTATTTTAAAGTTTTCTTAAAACTAAAGATTCGATAATTGGTCGCCAGCGATTATTTTCAAGTTTTTTAAAACGAAAAATTCAAAAAATGGTCGTGACCGATATTTTGGACGTTTTTCAAAAAGTAAATTTCAAAAATTCCACATCGTGAAAAAAATTCATAGGAAAAAAAATCTGGAAATTTCGTTTTTCGTCGAAAAGATACCGAGGGACTTGGAAGCGGAGATTGCAGCTCTAGAAATTTCGAGACTTGTTGTCTCTCGGTGGATGGTCGAGAACTGAGAAACTGAGCAGAGTCTAAAATGCAATTAAGCGCCGTCACGTAGAATCGCTCGACAAGCCGGAAGTGCAGGCTTGTCGAGCAGCGGACAGGAATAAGGAGAATTGTCGCTCGATCCTGTTCGGGCTCGGAACATTTAAATCAAACGATCGCCAAACTAACTCTCTCGCTCTCTCGCTCTCTCGCTCTCTCGCTGTCGCTCTAGTTGGACCGCAACTTTTAATTGCGCTTGCACGTTCGCTGGGAGAGCCATTAAGGAAATCTCTGCGGAGGAGCGGAATAACGTTTTTCTTGTTCGCGCGAGAACGTGCTTTTCTTACTCTGGTCCTCGTGGGCAAAAAAACGAGACATCGATTTATTTCTTCAACGTGTTCGTGGGCATGGATATCGAAGAGAGACTCTGGAGGACCCTCGAGTTTTTCGTCCGTTGGAAGAAGCAAAAAAAAAAAGAAAAAAAAGTTCGTAACCGATCGAACGGAAAATTAGAAAATTAGAATTATAGTCGCGGGCGCGATGTTGGCAAAGTTTTTCTCTGCTCCGGCGACTTGCGGGGGCGGGGATCCCGATGCGGGGAGATAAATTGTCAGGATTTTCGTGGACGGCCCCGCATTGATTAAGGCAAACTCTTGCTTATTTTTTTCTCAAGCAGGAGAATCGACACGCAACGCGATATTCTTTCGAGAGTTATTTCTCGACCGGATAATGTCAAGTCTCGCGACCTTTCATGTTTCGCTGACTGCGAGCAACCCGCCGGGAGCCTGTGATCAAATTTCCAGGGGGTGCAGCTTAATGTCTCGCAGGAAACTGCAATTATTCATCGCGTCTATTGGACGATGTATTTTGTGATTATAATTCCGGCAAATAGAATGTTCGGGGCTGGGCAAAGGTCTCGGGAGGAATGAAAATTGCATTTGGAAAATTTTCTCAGTGCCCGAGACCCAAATAGCTCTCGTAGGCTCCAGATTTTTAACCCTCAATAGTGCACATCACGAGATTGTGACGTAATGCAGTTTTTAATACAAAAAAAATGTCGAAAAAGGAAAATTCTCCAAAAATGACGTTTTTTTTTTTACAAAAAATGATGCAGAAATTGTAATTTTCAATTTAAAATTAAAAAAGAAATTCTACAATCCATTCCCAACCTTTGAGTAACGACCATGACGATTGCATTGGATTCGTGCAATTTTTAATACAGAAAAAATGTCGAAAAAGGAAAATTCTCCAAAAATGACGTTTTTTTTTACAAAAAATGATGCAGAAATTGTAATTTTCAGTTTAAAATTAAAAAAGAAATTCTACAATCCATTTCCAACCTTTGAGTAACGATCATGACGATTGCATTTAATTCGTGCAGTTTTTAATACAAAAAAAACGTCGAAAAAGGAAAATTCTCCAAAAATTACGTTTTTTTTTTACAAAAAATTGTAATTTTCAATTTAAAATTAAAAAAGGAATACTACAATCAATTTTCGAGGTTTGAGCAACGACATTCGTACACGCAGACGTATATAGAAATTGAGGTATTCGTGGGGATATATAGGAGCAGATTCGGGATGGTGGTTCACCAAGGAAGCGAGGGCGGTGACTGTTGATTCAATTATAATCGTCGACCCGACTGCTGGCTCCGCCCCTCAACCCTCAAAATCCAATTCGACTCTCCGAACTACATTCCTATTTCTATATACACATTCGCGTATACCTCATTCACGAGCAGAGTCTATAAATGTATACGGCGACGTACAAGTCACACAGAGATCCGTTCACCACCGCTCTCTCATCCTCCGCGAGCTCCTCTCTCTCTCTCGCTCTCTCTCGGCCTCTCGCTCGCTCTCTCTGCTGCTCGTTGCATACAGAAAGCTTTGGAGCTGCCTCATCGCGGTGATCGCTTTGCTACAATGGCCGCCGAGAAGCTTTTCGTCAAAACTTTCAACTGAATCGAGAAATCGAGAGCTAAAGCCCTTGGAGAACAAACTCTCGCGAACTCTGTCAAAAAAATCGATGAAAAATTGAACAACGAAATCGAAGCAGGAAATCCAATGAATTTTCGTCCCTGATCAGAAAACGTTTCATTAACAAATTTTCCTGAGAATGATAAAAATTTCCTTAAAAATTGAAAAATCAAAATGAAGATTTTTGAATCGATCGAATTTTCCGAAAAATCTTTACGTCCCAGCGAATGGATTTTTCTTCCCTTACATTTTCCCACGTTCCCGTGAAATCCACGTCCCCGCGGAAGATTCCGCAGGTCCCTGTGGGTCCAGCAAAAACTTCGAGAAGCCTCGCGAGCATCAACTTTTGGGAATTCCGCGCGGAACAAGTTAATGAACGTGCGTCACGTGGTTGCTTAGCCGCAGATTTCTATGCGTGGGTGAGAATCTATAGCTCGAGGGTTTGTCTTGATGAATTTGTCGAACAATAATATTCCGCGATGTGGCGAGGGTGAGCGGATCATCGAGCTGGAAAGGAAGCTCTAACGGGATTGCGCATTAAGTGCGCTCGACGGGAAGCAAAGCAGAGCAGAGTATATCAGCCGCGCGCGCGATTCTTGGGCAAAATCGCTGTGCGCGGTCATCGCGGACGCGCGTTTGGAAAAGCTCCGCGTCAGGTTCGCCGCGTTGGGTCCGCATACGTGGCACGATCGCGAGGATCGATATAAATCCGCGCGCGGCACGTAAACAACTTGGAATCCGCATTAGGATCGCGAATTGCTTGATGAAAATTTCTTCCGCATGCGTTGGTGTGTGTCGCGTGCACACAATGTGTGTCCGTGTGCGGAAAGTGCGGACGAGAGGGACGACGTGCGGGAAGCTGCGGAGAATAAGAGCCGCGCACGTTCCACGTTAAAAAATCCATTAGAGTGTGCGGAGAAGCTTTTCGGGGCGCGCGGCGGGGATGGCCCGATCGGGAGGCTGTTCTCGGGCGAGCACGCGCTACGATTGTTTCCCCATAATCCTTTATTGGATCAACGGGGCTGAAACAATTGAGCGGACCTGTGTCGCGTCATCGCGAGGGCGCCAGAGAGAGAGAGCGAGAGTTTGCTGCGAGGGAAAGCGTTTGACTCGCGCGGTACGATGAGTTGACAAGCGAAAGGGCGAATCTGAGGCGAGCCTCGGCCGTTAATCGCCGTTCCGTGACGACCTTTTGCTTGCCAAACTGCTAGCAGGCCGTCGATTATACGTCGATTCCGAAATGGTGCACACGCGGGAGCTCTATTTCCTCGCAACTCGCTCGCTCGCTCTCTCGAGCCCATTTTCCGATGAATATGAACAGACGCTGGGCGACCGGGTGCTCTGGAAACGGAGGATCCTCGTTGAGGAGTCATGGATATAGAAACGAGAGCGAGAGCTCGCAAACGAGAGAGAGAGAGAGAGAGAGGGGCGTAGGGACGTGGAATGGCCTCTACATACTTTGCCGGGTGAGCGAAGTTACAAATGGGAGAACGCGGAACTCATCCACAAGTGAAAACTCCCGGACGGTGCGGCGCCGGGAGATCTCAGTCTCTGAGTCTCTCTCTCTCTCTTGCTGCTCCTCGACCATATCCTCTCGTAATCTCGTGGTGATTCAATAGTTTCAACCATTCTCCGTGCACACACACACACAGACACACGGAGAAACCCAAACTGCAGACTATATCACTTGGCGCAACTGTTTCGGTACATACAAACCGTTCTGTACGAGACTTTCCGTCCCAATTCCCCATTTTCCGACACTCTATACTGTCAAAATAAAGAATATTTTGGAATTATCAAAAAAATATTCAGTTCACCGTGTTCAACAAAATATCGACGATTTTTAACTAAATTTCGTTTCCATGGAAATGAAATTTATGCTATTATGAAATTTATATTATTTATTTATATATTTATTTATTATTTATGATTTTTTTTATATATTTGTATAAATTTATTTTAATGAAATTTATAATAATAATTTATATTATTAATTTACATATTTATTTATTTATTTATTCATTTTATTTATTTATTTATTTATATTGATTTATTTAAATGAAATTTATAATAATAATTTATATTTACAATAATAATAATAATTTATAATTTATAATATAATTAATAATTCAATTATTAATAATATAATAAATAATTCATTATTTAATGCACTCGATACCATCGGCTCTTGGGTTCTCGGGGTCCTGCGAGCCCCAGTGTACCGAGGCGCCGTAGCAGGTGGCAGCCACCCCAATCGAGTATACACTGACTGTTCGAATAACATACTGTGTCGTATGTATACAGAATAGAAAAGGATTCCCCCTTAAGAGAGTATTAAGCGTATGAGAGTTTGCGGAGAACGAAAAGGGCGCGAGGGACTCGAACTCGCAGGCTCGAGCGCCTCGCCGTTCGAGCCTTTTTCCTCCGGAGCGATTTATCGAGCAGTGCTCGCTCCCCGGGACTCGGCACAGTCTCTGCGGACATATGTTCCTCGTCCTTAATGTCCGTGCAGCCGCGATATTTTCGGCCCTGAAATATATACATTTGTAAACTTTGTATAAGCAGCCCGAGGCTCTCCCGTTGATAATCGCGCGAGCAAGCAGCAGCAGCGCGCGTACACGCCCCGAGCAAATCTCGACACGCCGTGTCGAGCTTCGATCTTTGTAAATGGGAGAGCTCGGGGAATTGAGAATCGAGAGATGCTTCTCGTGACTAATTCGTCGATTCGTAACGCAGCGAAAAAATGGAGAGGAACTTGCTTAACGATCGCGAACCCTTTTTTGCTCTTATGGTAAATTACCGACGGGAGAAAAAAAAATAATGAATAAAATTTAAAAATTGTTCGAAGGGGCGCGAACTTTTTTTTGGGAAAAATCCCGTCGCTGGCGCTCGCGGAAAAAGCGTGAGATAAAGGGAAAAAATGGGCAAACGCTGATGAATTTTGGGCGGAAATGCAAGAGAGCCAATGGATCGCGAGCCCTGAGAAAAAAAATTGAGAATAAAGCTCGCCAACGTGCGTCGTTGCGTTTCTTTTTGTTTTACTCTTCCCATCACATTTTTTGCGGCGCCTGCCAAATCTCTCTTTTCCTCTTATTTCCGCGGCGGGATATCGCGCGATAAAATGCCCATTTCCGTGTGGTCATTATTGCGAGTGAGACTACGTGACTGTATTTTCGCACGTTTCGGGTGTTTCGTCCAAAGCAGAAGAGACCGCGGAACGTTCCGCGAGTTTGTCATGTCGAGCAAAGGAGAGTCATATGCTCGGAAACGAGAAATTTCGTCAGTGGCAAGAAAAATTCTATAAAGTCTCTTGGGAAGCAAATTTTTGTCCTTCCAATCGTAAATTTTGCAGACAATTCCATTCGAAACCAAAAAAACTGTCAAAATAACGAAAATTTAAAAATTTTCAAAATCAACGATATAATAATGTTAATAATAATTGCTGGATTTTTCGATTGTTCATTCAGGGCAGAGTTAAAATAACTGAATTACCACACATGGGTCAATTTGACCCGGAATTTTTTTTTTCATTTCTCGATGTCTCCCGGCCCTCAGAGCTCAGAATCGAGTCCGGGTCAATTTGACCCATGTGTGGCTACGAGGGTAAAAATTTGAGAATCGTCGAAAAAATGAGTAAGAAGATGAAATACAATAGATCCTTCAAGTCGAAATTACCACACATGGGTCAATTTGACCCGGAATTTTTTTTTTCATTTCTCGATGTCTCCCAGCCCCCAGAGTCCAAATTCGAGTCCGGGTCAATTTGACCCATGTGTGGCTACGAGGGTGAAAAATTGAGAATCGTCAGAAAAATGAGTTTTGGAATCGCTATTTTCGAAATTTGAATTTTTACGAAAAATCGCTTTTGTTGTAGCGTTTCTATACCCAACGGGAGGGAGAAAAACTAGTCCATTCGTCGTAGAGCCTTAAAATATGTAATTATGTTATACGTACGAGGTTTTTATACATACACGGAGGTCGGGTTAATAATACAGGAGGAGCTCGAGTAGCGTGACGAGTCAGGTATATAGATTAATCCATAAAACCTGCCGCTGCTGCTCTCTTAAGGTATTGATGTAATCATCCGACCCCCTTAACGGACTCTTTACATACGCACTTTGACGCATGGACGTTTGGTACATTAATATCCGGTAATCCACGAGTTGGACATGTGTACAATATTTCGGGCGACGCTCCTGTTGGCCCCCTCGCTGCACGCGTTTTCCCAACAGATTGCAAAAACGACGATCGAATTTTATTTTATTTTTTCAAATTTTTTAAAAATATTTAAAATTTTCTTCGCGAATTTATAAAAAAACGGGAAATCCGAGGTCAATACTCGGTTGGGTGACCGCCTCGGGTTTTGTTGAAAAAAAAACAAAACAAAATTTTATAATTAATTACGCGAATCTGATTTTTTTTTTTNCAGCAATAGTGCTGCGAAGTAACTGTAATCATTAAGGCCCTATTACGGGACGAAGCGTTACGTGACGCTAATCCCGCTCGTGTTCCGCGGCGCGTATGAATTTTTTATCGATATCCCCATCCCCGAAGGAAAAACACGGGGTTGTTCTCTTTACGCGCGCGGTGAATAGATGCAACTTGTTCGATTGAATCGGCGAACGAGTGCGGGTTCTCTGTCACTTTGGAGGCTCCGCGTATCGCTCCTCGTGGATCTCGATCATTTTCCTCGTAAATGTCACTTTTTCACCCTTTTTTGTCTCCGCTGCTTGCTGCGGGTTTCGATAATGCTCGCGGGGCTTAATTTTGTTTCGTTGGTTGTTGGGAAATCGTTTTTATTGGCGATCGTGAAACTGGCAAAAAAATCGATGCCGAATGGCGATTATTTTTTCGATTTTGAAAAATTGATTGGATTTTTTTTGTTAATTGTTTAATTAAGGCGACGCTGGTTTCTCGTGATTCGAAAAGCTTCGCGACACTTTTTTCTCTTTAATTCGAACTTCCGGTGAGATTTTCATCGCCGCGCGTTTACACCGACGCTCGAGCTCGCGGACGCCCCTGTCCCGAGGACAAAAGTCGACGAAACGCCGCCCGCTCTCTGTGTAGATTTAAAAAATGCATATTCGCGTGTCCGCGGAGCGTTTAATTATTTAGACGCCTCGCCTACTCACACCCTGGCAACCCCATCCCATCAGGATTCTCGCGGACAAAGGACGTTACGCAGCAATACGCGATCGGGACAGATTTCGTCGACGAGCTCGAATCGATGGTTGTTTTTTTTTGCTTCCCAATCTCTGCTCGCCGGAAGCTCGAATCGTGCTGGCGACGGTCAAAGCAAAATTTATGTTTTCAATTTTTCTTACATACTCAATGACTTGCGAGCCCAAGTTCATTAGAAAAAGTTGTTACTAATTGACTAAAGAACAACGTACTCTAAATTCAAGATCCTCCGAGGAAATCTGTATTTTTTATGTAATAAACAAAATTTCGAAAAAATTTTACGATCGATTTTTTTGAAAAATTGAATAAAGCTTCTTCGGTGTTGCATAAAAGTGTACGCAAAGTTTTAAGAGGCTTCACCATTTAGATATCGAAATATTTAATGTCGAAAATTGCAACTTTTAACACACGCTCTTATGAGAAATTACTAAAAATTGGGATTTTTATTTCGCGAGCCCAAGTTCATTGAAAAAAGTTATTACTAATTGACTGAAGAACAACGTACTCTAAATTCAAGATCCTCCGAGGAAATCTGTATTTTTTATATAATAAAGAAAATTTCGCAAAAATTTTACGATCGATTTTTTTGAAAAAGTTAATAAAGCTTCTTCGATGTTGCATAAAAGTGTATGCAAAGTTTTGAGAGGCTTCACCATTTAGATATCGAAATATTTAATGTCGAAAATTGCAACTTTTAACAAAAAATGAAAATTGTAATTTTTATAAATAAATATTTCAACTTCTAAATGGTAAAACCTCTCAAAATTGCACGAGCCATTAGACGACACTATTCTCTTTTGTGTCGTGCAAATTTAAGGTGATTCTATCGATAGAAAAATTTACAACGTCCTCAAGAAGCAAATTCCCATGAATTTCGTAAGAGAATCAAAGAAAACGGGGGAGCCAGCAGGTTTCCTGCTGCCGTTATTTAGTCAACTTAATAAAATTGTGTATACGTTTTCGTAACGAGTGTAGATAATGGATCGCAAGTCCGAGCTCTAGAGCTCGTCCATTGTTGCATAACTTAGTAGTTGATCAGGAAGAGTGGAGCGTAATCGTCGTTGTCGCGGGACAGCAGCGGGAAAAAAACGAGGCCGCGGAGCTTCCATTAACGATTCGATCGCGAGAATCAGGTTTTCCTGCCCAAGTGACTGTTTCCTTCCTGCGTACGAAAAAATATGCTTCTCACTTCTGCAGGGTTGATCGTGAAGTTTCTAAAAAACAAAGAAATTTCGATTTTCAATAAATGTTGAATTTTCCCTGATTTTTCGTCAGGAACGCGAGGCGGAAAAGTTGGCAGAGGAGACGGCGGGTCTGTCGCGAGACGTGAAGCCGGAGATTCATACGAGCAAGAGTCTGGAGAGTTGGCACGGAAGCAGCGGCGCCTTTTACCAGAATCTGAACGTTCTCAAAAGTAAGTGTAGCGCGCGATCTTCTTGCATAATGAATTATTAACGTGCGTAGTGAATAATGAGCGACGAGTTCGCTCGCTGCGATACGGAAGGATCGAAAGAGCGCGCGTCTGTATGCAGCAGAGTACACGTTGAAAGATTAAATTAATGGCCGGGGAATTAATACGCGATGTTGAATGAAATGTCGCATGGTAATTAGTGAATAATCATCTCGACAAGCGATCGCGAGTGAATTCTCAACCGAGAGAGAGCGAGCGCTGCGGCGAGGAGTGTGAGAGTCTGAATTAATCGGAGTAATTAGTCGATACCGGGCGCGCGGCGCGTTGGAGTGTTGACTGGGAAACGAGGGGCTGTTTGATGATACAGACGAGCTGCTGGTAACAAGGTAACGAGGAGCTTCTCGCCAAAGGGATGAAATTCACTCGCACGGGCTTTTCGGGGGGTTCTAACGATAACGGGGCGCGCGGAGGAGCTTCGCGAGCAGCAGGGCGGGATTTAGCGAAACTCTAGGACGCCTGCGCCACTCCCCGACCTATTATGTACTTTTCCGCACACACACATACAAACAGTCGTTCTTGACGTGGCTGACGGACGCGAGGAACGTTTTGCGACTCGATACGACGATGACCTTTGCTTCTCCCCCGCGAAAGCTGCTTTTTATTTTTTTTATCGAGCTAAATATCCGATTGATGTCTCTCCATTAAAATCAAGCCTCGGGCCTCGCCGAATAAATCGCTTTTTGACCTCCCCCGCATCGTGCAAACGCTGCACCGATTAATTTAACGGAAAACTGTTTTAGCAGGTAACGGAGACTCTCCTTCGGATCGCTCCACTCCCGACTGCTCGGCGTGCAGACCGCGAGGCATGTTTTATGGCCAAGTTCACAGTCCGCCGCTCTCTACCAATTAATCGCCGATCGTCCAACGTGCAATAATTGTTGAATTTTTATTTGGCCAATTTTTTTTTTGTTGTTCTTTAAAAATATGAGAAAATGCGATGCTCGCAGATTGAGACGTATACGAGGATCCGCAGCCGCTCCGAGGCCCTGCTGAACAACCAACGCAATGAGGAATCTGTTCTTTTTACTTGTACATACGAAATTTACGCGTATCATTTTTTAGATAATTCATTAAAAATGTTTCAACTGATTTTTTTGTTTTTATTTATTGGGTCAAAGTTTTTAAGCAAATTGGGGAGGAAGACGACGTCGTGCTGACGGGGACGAGCCATCAGTCACGAAACAACGCGGCCCATGAAAGAAAATGCCAGAAAAAAAATCGATCCTCAAAATTCGAAATATTTTTTTTTTTCATTTTGGAAAGTTAATTAATTATCGAATTTAATTAATTAATTGCCTTCCGTTAATTAATTAATCGAGAATTTATTGAATTTCGTGTTTCTTTTTGTAGAAATGATAAAAAAAAAAACGAGAATCTTCGAGGAAGTGGTGAGAATAAAGAAAAATACGTTTTGCAAGGGGAAAACGTGTGTAACGAGGAATTTTGAGGCGGTGGAGACTCAAATCGTTCATTACAAATACGTACTCGTAATAGATTCTTTGATCGTGTTGAATTATTGCTCTAGTCAGAGTTTCGAATGAGTTGCGAAAATGGGATGTAAATATGCGTTTGCGAAGGAGGCGGTTGAATGGCCAGCGATTTTGTGAATAAAATAGAATTAATAAATCGCGCTAAGCAGAGAAACTATAATAATCATCAGGCATTAGGTAAACCGCGCCATGTGTACCGCGAGGCTATAAAAATTCATAACCTGATGGAATTGAGAAATTCCCATAGTCCGAAATATTTCGACGATAGTTCTCGCTTTTAGAAAAAGCTGCAGAGTCTAAATAACTGGATTACCACACATGGGTCAATTTGACCCGGATTTTTTTTTTTTCATTTCTCGATGTCTGCCGGTTCCCAGAGTCCAAAATCGAATCCGGGTCAATTTGACCCATGTGTGGCTACGAGGGTGAAAAATTGAGAATCGTCCAAAAAATGAATTAGAAGATGAAATACAATTGATCGTTCAAGTCGAAATTACCACAACATGGGTCAATTTGACCCGAACTTTTTTTTTTCATTTCTTGATGTCTCCCAGCCCCCAGAGTCCAAAATCGAGTCCGGGTCAATTTGACCCATGTGTGGCTACGAGGGTAAAAATTTGAGAATCGTCGAAAAAATGAGTTAGAAGATGAAATACAATTCATCCTTCAAGTCGAAATTACCACACATGGGTCAATTTGACCCGAACTTTTTTTTTTCATTTCTCGATGTCTGCCGGTCCCTAGAGCCCAAAATCGAGTCCGGGTCAATTTGACCCATGTGTGGCTACGAGGGTGAAAAATTGCGAATCGTCTGAAAAATGAGTCGGACGATAAAATGCAATTGATCCTCCAAGTCGAAATAATAAAAACAAAGCTAGATAGATGTATAAAAAAACTCCACTTTTCTATCAACCATTTCTCTCTGTCTCTCTTTCTCCAACCGAACGTCCGAGAGCCAACTTTCGTTTCGACACCCAAAGTATTCCTCAAAAAGCTTAATACTTAGACGCGCGCGATTCTTATCCGACGATTGTACGAGTAACTCGATCTTATCAAATCGTATTATTATAATGTGTATGAAAAATTGTAATAAAATCGTTATATGAAATAATAAAAAGACATGTGTACATATTGCGTATAGACATTGCATTAAGCATTCGTATCTCTTACTTACTCTTAATCGAATCCGAATTCTCCATTTTTTCCTCAAGGTCATCCATCGATCAGCATTTTCGACCGCGAGAACCGCTGGCGCACGATTTCTGTCAAAAAATTTGAAGATTTAGAGAAAGCGACGACCTTAAAGTTTTTTTCATCAATTTTCACGAATTTATTAATTTTTTAATTAATTAACGAAGAAATATTGAAAATGACTCATTTTTGCAAAATTCGATTTTTATGTTTTTTCATCAACCGCTGGCCCACGATTTTTTTCAAAAAATTTGAAGATTTCAAAAAAACGACGACCTTAAAGTTTTTTTAATTAATTTTCACGAATTTATCAATTTTTCAATTATTTTTTGAATTAATTAACGAAGAAATATTGAAAATGACTCATTTTTCCAAAATTCGATTTTTACGTTTTTTCCTCAACTGCTGGCCCACGATTTTTTTCAAAAAATTTGCAGATTTCAAAAAAACGACGACCTTAAAGTTTTTTTAAATCAATTTTTAACAATTTATCAATTTTTTTAATTATTTTTAAAATTAATTAACAAAGAAATATTGAAAATGACTCATTCTTTCAAAATTCGATTTTTGTTTTTTCCTCAACGGCTGGCGCACGATTTTTTTCAAAAAATTTGAAGATTTCAAAAAAACGACGACCTTAAAGTTTTTTTTTTATCAATTTTTAACAATTTATTAATTTTTTTAATTATTTTTTTAATTAATTAACAAAGAAACATTGAAAATGTCTCATTTTTGCAAAATCCGATTTTTATGTCGTCATGGTTTTTGGGGACTTTGCGATGTACGCGAGACTCTCATCCTTGGGCGGAATTCGCTCGTTTATTCGAATGCTACGTATTGTACGTGAAATCCTTCGGGAGCGATTCTCCTGCATCCGTGACCTCGATACTACGCGACGCCGGGCGTCTGTGTACTCTGCGTGTAAGTCAGTTGATTTTTTTTCTTTTTTTTTTTTTTACGGGCTTTTGTAGGAGCCGAGGACGGGGAGCTCGGTTGAGCGAACGCGATAGACTGAACGCGTGTGTACGACGAGGCAGAGGGGGAGAGACAGGAACACCCTCGAAAGCCACGTCTTCGCCAAGTCCCTTGGCGATCGTCAGCGAAATTTCGGATTTCAGAACACATATGCACGCTAACCGGCTTCCTCGAGGATTCCGCTACGAACCGAGCTCGACGGACGAATCTCTATTGTCAGTCGTGACGGACTATAAGCAGTAAATCACGAGACACGCTGCCGCATGACCAAAAACAGCAGAAAAGCCTCGGAGTTCGTAGATTTTTTTGTAGATTTTTTACGTCAAGATTTTCTGGTTTTTTCGATCGTCGAAAAGTCGAAAACGAAATTTTACGAAAGATTCGAGAAAAAATTCTAAATGCTTACGAAATTTTGACGCGCGTGACCTTGAAACTCTAAAGCACGTCGCCCTTACCCAGCGAACGTGTTTGTTCCCAAAAAAATGGGGAACGAGCGCCCCAGCTGGATGCGTCTCTCGAAAGTATCGAGAAAACAAAAACAATATGGCCGCGATGGGGCATAAAAAGTAACAACTGTCGTAGGTTCGAGTTACCTGTCAAAATGTTGGAATCACGAGTCTCGAGAAATCTATTCCATTAGAGAAGTAATTTGTGTTTACAAACAGCAGTCGCGCGAGCGCCCGATGCAGAGAAAGCATCGCGCTCGTCGCGGGGCTAATGTTGCGGCAAATTGGTTTTACAAATGTGGACGTTTTCTCTCTCGAGGGAGAAATGAGAGTTTGGCGAGAGATGCAACGCAGCCAACGACGTCTTTTCAAAAGCTTTTACGTGTGCGAAAGTCGAAGAGAAAACGCGACGCGATTTCGTGTCGCTGTATGGCACGTAAACGCGGAGCTACGTGTGTGTGTGGAAAGTGACTGTATCTTAAGTACGTGAATGTGAAAAGATCGTTCATTCGGTATTTTCGTTCGACATTAAAAGAATCTCCGGCTCCGGAGGAGGTTGGGACGATAATGAATAACGATTTGGCGTGTGCACGAACTACGTGAATGGAAGACGAGCGCGCGAGCGTGAATGGTGCGCCCCCTCGCGTTTTTTTTGCGCAGAGATGCACGAAGAAAGCCTAAGCGGGTATTTAAAGAAAAACATTTTAATTGCGGGAGATAAGCAGCTTACGTCCCCGCCCGAGAGCCTTGCGGTAGCTGCTCGATGTCTGTGTGTGTGTACGCGAAGAAAATAATAAAAAAAATCCACCCTCGTCTCGAAATAAAAAATAGACTCACCCGCGCGCGGGAGTGAAAAAAAAGCCACGTGATCAAGGAGCAAAACCTCGTTTGCCTGTTTTCGCCGTGCAACGAGAAATTTTCCGCCTCGATAAAGAGAATTCTTCTCCGTTATTCCATCCAGAGATATACACGTTTTTTTCGTGTTTTAGTTTCTTCGCCGCGTATCATTTTCGTCCGCGTTTTCAAAATGGCCGCCGCGTACAGTTCGCGCCAAGAGAAAATAGAAAAAAAATTACGAACATCACACAATAATTTGCTCCACGGGAATCCTCACGTTTTACGATCCTCGGGCGTGGAAAAATATCGCGCAGGGGAGCACGATCGTGCGAAGCTCGTAAAAACTCGAGCATGCTCTGTAATTGGGCATCAAATGGTAATATTTTTCGTCCCTCAGAAAATACGAGCAAGGGACTCGCTACGCGCACGATTCTCCGATTTTTCTCATTCACAAACCGCAATCGATCGCGTCCAAGAATTTTATTTGATTTTAACAGAAAACGCGATTAAAAAAATGAAAAGAAATGAACAAATTGCCGAGACACGGACGAGCGTCCAGTACATTTGGCAAAACGACCTGCCGCCACCCGAGATCCATCTGTCGGGCTTCTCGCGAACTAAGGAAACGCACGTCGGTGCTGCTCGCTGAATTGGCAAGCCTTGCGATGATGGTATGCCTTGTTACCGAGTCGGAAAGGCAACTCGGAATCCCCGGGGTAATATCGCATACAATTATATGTCCACCCGAAAAAAAAGGAAAAAGATATCATGCATTATGCATAATACAGCGATAGTCGAAACCGCACCCCAGCACACGTTGC
>JBAJMU010000007.1:885837-906170 GCA_037952995.1 Hyposoter didymator
GGGGGGGGGGGGGGGGGCGCTGTTAAATCATGTCGCAGGCTTGGTTAACTTTGCAAATGGTACGGAGCTGGTCAGGCTACGACACGCGAGGTCTGTGCGTTGCAGCGACGCGCGTTTCTAACGAAGGAAACGTCGAATGTCATTTTTCCGGGACTATTGTTATTATTATTATTTTTTTATTTGGCGCCGAGCGATTTGGTGGACGAGGAGATGGGAAAACGTCACTGCTTCGTGTGGGATCGATTCGCTATTTTGATAGTTACTGGCGATTGACTGCGAGGCGGCGATTCTTTTTTTTTTTTTCTCGGGCTTTTTGACTGTTTTCGAAGCAATTACGATAAAAACGATAACTCGAATTCCACCGATCTCCGTTTCGATAAGCTCCCAATCAATTATCACTGAGAAATATTCACTCGATCGAAAGCCTCGCGCCGCCATTTTTGCTCTCACGTGAAATACGGAAATAAACGTTTTGGCTGAAATGTTTTCAAGAGAATAATGAATAATAGGATCGAGAGGACCGATAACTCGTGTTGACATAGAGCACACTTTATTTCCTTAATTGTTTATCATAATATTCATTTAGCATTGACCGAAATTGTATAATTGTTTACATCGTTCTTCATCAAATCGGAGTTTTATTTCTTGTTGTTGTTGTTGTTGTTTTATGTCCTCGATAGTTCATATATTTAAGGTTAAATTTAGCATTATATAAGTTTAATTAATCGTAATGTATTGTCTGAAAGTATGTCACTCCTTAGCATCCCCTGGTCGTTTCCCTGACGCCTGTTTCACAGTGTGAATCATAATCAACGTGAGAGAAAGATCGTTCGAAGAAAAAAGTAAAAAAAGTTAAAAAAACACTGAAGGTAAACAAGGAGAACGATGAGAACTCATGAAAAATGTTCATGTTACTGAGCAGAGCGACATCTACGAGTTTGTGGTTAAAATTTAAGGCTCTCGGGGCCGCGCGGGAAGCCAGCGCCATCTTGTGTCTTCGGCTCGTTTGGGACGCTCGTAAAAAATAAGTGAATCGGGCTAACCCTTGAAAATTAGCAGCGCCCCGAGATTCAATCGCGTTTTCCCATTTTTTCTTCTTTTTTATCAGACCTTGGATGCAGAGTGACGTTATTTGCCTCTTTTGCTCGCGGCAACGCGAAAAAGACTTCACGAGCAACGAGGTTATGTACGAGATTAATGGCGCGCTCGTGTGTTTCTTCGTTTCTGTTTTTTTCCCGCGGAAACAAGAAACTCGGAGACATTTTTTCTCAACCTGCGCGCGCACCTTTTTTTCTCTCGTACATCGTCTTAGAATACAGTAGTAGAATGCACGTGGCTTTGTCGCTGGGGCTATTTCCCCTCCCAACCCCTCCGCCTCCTCCTCCTCTCGACGAGTGTTGACCTTTTTACGTTTTTGTTTAAAAAATCTTGTTCCGTACTATTGAATTCGAAATATTGAATTTAATTAGCGCCAGCCTCATCCAAACGACAAAGCTCTCCATACAGAACAATATTCAACATTTAACAATAGCCAACATTTATAGAATAGGATACCGACTTTTTTTTTTTAGTTTGTATAATTAATGATTTTGTTCTTTCATGTATAATTTTAAATTTCATTCGTCGTATAGTAATTAACCTCAATATCTTTCAAATGCGTTTTTGCTTCTTGACCAATCGTCGTTATCGTGAATTTCGACGCGGACGATTGGCCCATTTTTTTAATGGCGATCTTTCCGAGTTTCTCTTTCTCGATTTTCTTTCAACAGTTTTGTTCCAGTCCCGTCGATTTAGCAGAATTTTGGCTGGGCAGCGTTCGTCTTTTTGTCTCGTGCAACGGAGTCGTGGGAATCCCGGTCGCACCGCGCAGGGAGCCTAGAGTAAAGGAGAGGACACTCCATAGCAAATAAACAGCGAAAGACGGCCCCAAAATCTCGACTTTTAAGCGACCGCAAGAGGCGCTACGATCGCGATTCCCCTATGTATATATAGAAAAAGTTAAGCATAAGTACATATCTATATATAAGGGATTGCCGATGCAACGCCACCTACACCCAAACTCTATTTTCCTTGATTTTGGGGCCACATCGCTAGTACACAGTGTCCTCTCCTTTACTCTAGGCTCCCTGGCACCGCGTTTAGGACTCGGCCGCCATCTTGGAAATGGAGGTGTAATCAGTCTTTGGAGTATAACTCGACAACGACGCGTCGTACAGAAAATCTGCCGGAAACATTTTTGTAGGAAACTAAATTTTCTACAATAATGATTCCCGGACATTTTTCCATCAGACTCACGGTTGTCGAGATAATTGCAGTTTTTACTGATCACTTTAAAAAAAGGGAATTGCTGCTCAACCAAAATGCGAGATTTCGACTGGACCATAATTTTGAAATATTGTATTAATGGGAAATATAAATATTCCTTTTTCGAGTGAAAGTTTTTGGCGTATGGGTGGACAGATTTGCTTCGTTTTCTATGGAGAACAATATTGGGTCGCCTAATAATAAATTTTCGTATTCTCCCTCGTTATTGCTATGCGCCTGGGGAACCGTCGGTCGTGGACGCAAATCCGAATACTCGTTCGAGCTCTCAGTCCAACATCAGCGAATCCTTCAAAATCGAATAATTTTCTTAGTTTCGACCATTAATTGACATTTTTTGTTTTCATATTCGCTCGGCCGCGAACTTGGATTTTCTTTTTATTTCTTCAGGTACACGAAACTCGAGAATCCTCACACACCCACACACGGAGCAGCCATCGTTAAACTGCCTCCCCCCCCTTTTTTTTAAATTTCGGGTCGCGATTTTTAAAAATTAGACCGTTCGTAAACATTGAGTACTATTGGACGCGATATCGATAACAAAGGAAATGTCGAGCTCCGCGCGCAAACGTTAGTGTGCGTGTGTGCGTGTGTCTGTGTCCCAGATGGCGCTGCGTGTCGATTCTAGGTGACGCGTTTGTTCCCGCGATTCGGACTGAAACCACGAAAAGCCAATTTCCTTTCGCTCGTTACAATTCTTTATAATTAAAAAACTCGAAACAACGAAAAGTCGGTGAAGACAGCGCGAAAATAGCGAAACAGAATAAAAACTTTCAAGAGACTGGGCGCGTTCGTTTTCTCATGAAAATTCGAATCTCCGCCTTCTTTTCGGTCGATCAATCATCACAGTGCGAAAATGTCTCGCTCACTTCCT
The DNA here is from genome assembly GCA_037952995.1 of Hyposoter didymator. Lineage (NCBI taxonomy): Eukaryota > Metazoa > Arthropoda > Insecta > Hymenoptera > Ichneumonidae > Hyposoter > Hyposoter didymator. The sequence continues at coordinate 889,034 of JBAJMU010000007.1, forward strand.
CGGACGTGGCGCTGCTGCTGCTGCTGCTCATTCACCACAATTCCCCGCCACGTCTCGCTCTCGCAATTAATAAACATTATTGCTAACTAACATATTTTCAACGAGCTCAAGATTCTCGCTACGAAACAACTCGATACTCCGATTTCGAAAACATTTCGGTTCAGTTGCTGCTCATTATTTCGTTCTTCGCGCTCGTCGAGCGTCTTGCGACGAGGAACGCGCGATCGACTAAGGAAATAATAACTATTCGAAAATGGTAAATTATAAGGCGCGAACAATTTCGACTCGCGATACAAATATTAGTCGATTTATTTTTGGATCGCGAGGCTAAATCGTCGCTTTTAACGTCGACGGTATTTTTACGCGTTTATATATATATAGACATACTGTTGCATCCGTTTTTTCTCTCGCTCTCTCGCTCTCAATTCTTTTCACATACTCTAAAGTGGTTTACAAGTTACGCTTAGGAAATATCGTTCGAAGAGTGACTAACCACATGGCAACGGATACAATAACCAAGTTTCTTAATTACTTTCATTTTTATCTCTTTTTCATTGTGTTTTTTGTTTTTTCTTTTTTTTTCTGGCGAATTAAATCTCGTCCGCGGTCGCGTGGGTGTCGATGATTATTCGGAGGCATGTCGAACCGGAAAATCTCGTTCTCTCTGAATGAGAATCCGGAAAAGTGGGGGGGAGTGAAAAAATGGCGGAGGATCGAGTTTGGAAGCGTTGATCAACGAAAATTGTCGATAAAACGGAATTTTGAAGAAAAATCGGCAAACGGTGGACGCGACGGGAGGCTGGAAGAGATTCGCCTGTTCGTTTTCGCTTAAAATTAAAATACTCGGTCGAAAACAACGTTGACGTTGACGGCGGGGGAAAATAATTTTAGAAAATTAACTAGGGGCGCGCGATGGTGCGATTTTTGAAAATTCGACGCCATTTTTCCGGCGGAAAATCGATGAGCCAATCGCTAATTATTCTTCGAACTGTAAAATTAATTATTCGCGTCTTTTCCTTTCTAATATCTATGCGGACACTAATTTAAATCACTTTTGTCTAAAAACCGATGCAGCTCGGTAACGAATATCCTCAGCGTGCGCTGAATTGATTTTTACGATCGAATGAAAAAATGAGAGAACTTGCGGAGGGAGAATCGTTCGGAACGTGTCGCGAAGGAAAAGAAAAAATTTCGCGGTTCCTTCGGGAGGAGGAAAAAGCGGTAGATTTCGAATTTCATTTTTTTTTGCGACGCCGTTTCGGCGACGTTCACAAAAATGCGAATTTGTCGACGAAATTCCGCAGAGAATTTGAATAAATTGAATGGATCGAAGGGACCGATTTTTTGGCTGCTCCCGAAGGACGTTAACCCTCGAATCGTGATAACAGGAAAGAGCGACGAAGCCTCGAGTAACGTCGATTAATAATCTGTGTAGAACTGTCTCCAGTGGTTAGTTTAGTTTCTGATTTTCTTTTAAAACCGCGTGAGTGTGTGTTCCGTATTTCCATGATTGGGAAACATTTGTTACGTCGATAAAAGACACACCATAACATTTCGTATATATATATGTACATTAACATGCGTATAGAGGTTTTTAGATAATTTTTCATCGGGCAGAAATAGAGATATAGAGATTTGTTATTTCTTCCTCCGTAGTGTTATTTTTTTTTCATCGATTTGTTACTTAATCGGTAGATCGTAAAGGTTGGTAATAATATCTTGTGGATCGCGAGGGATGGGCGAAGCTTTTCAAAAACTCATAACGCAAAATGGAGCTCGGTATTAATCTCTCGATCGTTCGCCCTTATTTAACCATCTTGTTCTTTTTTTCTTCGTCGTTCGGTTTGATCTCTTCGAGTAGGCTAGGAGCGTGGAGATTGTTGATTAGTGGTAAACGCGAATAAAGAAATGCTGCAGGCTCTTTGGCATCGCGGTGACCGGGCACGCCTTACGGCAATGGATTTACCACCTGGACATAGGTCACCGGGAAGTAACCCGTGCGACCGTTCACGCTTCCCTCGTACCAGTTGTCGTCGATCTTCTGGATCAACGTGATCGTATCGTTCTCCTGAAAATTTCCCGACATCGTCACAATCTCGTTAATCGTAACAAATTATAAACAAATAAAAAACAACTAAATAAATAAATAAATAATTAAATAAATGAATAAATAAATGAACAAATAAATAAATAAATAAATAAATAAATAAATACATAAATAAATAAATAAATACATAAATAAATAAATAAATAAATGAATAAATAAATAAATAATTAAATAAATAACTGAATAAATAAATAAATAAATAAATAAATAAATAGATGAATAAATAAATGAATGAATAAATGAATAAATAAACGGATAAATAAATGAGGGACTAAATAAATAAATAAATGAAAGGAAATTTTGATTATTTGAAAGACTGACCTTGAATCCAAGTTCGCCAGGATTTTCCGGCTCGAAATCGTAGAGTGCCGTGCAACAGGGCTGCTTGGGAATGGGAGTCCTCGCCGGAGACTTGCTGGGCGAGGGCAGCGGCGATGCTGAAAAAGTCATCGAGCATTAATCGATCTCAAAAAAAAAATTCACAATTCCGTCAAATTTCATCATCTTGACAAATAAATTTCCAACAATTATCAAACAAATTGTTTTTTTTTTTTTTAAATTAAACAATAAACAAAGTGCAACTATCGTTGGTCGGTGCAACTAAGAACGTTCAATGGGATCCAAATAACACGAAGAGAATTACGATGACCTTGATTTTCGCGCATTGTTTATAAAAATTAAAAATAAATTTGAAAATTCCTGAATTTTCCTGTTTTTCGATTTCAATTCTCTCCGTTTATTTTTTTTGTCTCTCGGCACACGTTCGGAGGAAGAACGCGGCCGGGGAACAGTCATTTGGCAAACGGGATAAAGATATTCACATAAAAAGCATAGAAAACGTAAATTTGAGCTGAACAGAGCAACGCAACGGAAGTGGAAAGTTTTCCGCTGGGACGAGGGCACGGAAGATCAAGCAATTTTCTGAAAAATCATCATTTACACAAAAACTTCAATGACTCTTGCCATTTTCTCGGTTTTCTTACAAAAAAAAAGGAAAATAATTAAAAAAAATTGGGAAAAGAAGAAAGTATTGTTAGAAGGGACAGCGAACCCATGCAAAATTTACCATTCGCTGATTGCGGCGGGTTTCCGGCCGGAAATAGCTCGAGCTGTGAGCGCTTGCCGTCCCCAGGGACCGGAGACCCGGCTCGACTTGACCCTACATCGTGTCAGGAAAGACATTCATGTACACCAAACGTATACACACAGCAGAGAGTGCATTTGTATCAATGTATCGTTCATGTTCAGTTTTTCTGTTTTTTTTTCTTTTTTTTTTCGATTTTATGAAATCCTGAGCATTCGAGAGTTTCGTACAAGAGTTTTCGAGTCACGGGACATTAAGAGGGTGGGCTTGAAAGATGATCCAAGTTTTTGGGCCTCCACGGATCTTCTGGGTCTTTTTGACCCGGGGAACAATTTTTTTTTTCAAAAATCTTAATTTCCAAACGTTTTATTTAAAAGAAAAAAATTCAACGACCATGAAAACTATGAAATTTCAAAGCAGAACCAATGGAGAGTATTTCAGAATTTTTTCAAATTTTTTTCTCTTCAAAAACGTGAGATTCGAGTCGCAGGACGAAAAGGACCCATGAAAACCAGGATGCCATAAAAATAACACAGTTCCCGGACCGTATGGGTCTTTTTGACCCACGCAACAATTTTTTTTACAAAAATTTTGATTTTCAAGGATTTTCAAGGTTTTATTTGAAGGAAAAAAATTCAACGACCATAAAAACTAGGCAACCTCAAAGGAGAACCAATGGAGAGTATTTCAGAATTTTTACAGATTTTTTTCCCTCCAAAAACGTGAGATTCTTGTCGCAGGACGAAAAGGACGATTCAGGACACCATAAAAATCGCATGATCCGCGGAGGGTTAAACAGAAAGTATGAAATTGTCAGTAGAGCAAAAGATTTGGCGGTTTAGTCGCCGCAGCTTGAACAACGAGAAACCGATAAAATGCAGAGAATTTTGTTTTTCCATCCATAGAGTTGGCAGGCGAGGAGGAAAAAGATTTTCAGACACGTAGACACAGCCACCGATTATTTTCAAGATTATAGAGATCTAGATTAACGATTCCCTTCGCTTCCAAAGCTCCCGCTCGGTATTGTGTCAAGTTTGTGTTTTACCGTGTACGTAGAAGTGCCCACCGTTCATGCCGTCCGAGCCTCCAAGACCGCCTTCCACGTTCAAGTCAGCCAATGTCTTCGGTACGAACTCCAGCTTCGGCCTGTTTGCTGCTTCGTCCTTCCTGAAATTCATTCCCAACGCAATTAATTCTCAGCCTCGTCAAAAAATCACAATTTTCAATATTTATCGTTATCCTTTTCATCTTCACAGTTCTCTTTTTCAATTTTTAGCTGATTTCGTAAATCGAATGGAAAAAAAATGAATTTTATAGTTCTGACGATTTTTTTATTATTTTACGATTCATTGAAATTTAAAATTTTTAGATTTTGTTACTAATTTTTTCGTTTATTAATAGAGTAAGATGTAAGGTTGTTATTGAATTTGGAAAATATCGATTGAACGGTTTAAATTTTATGATTTTTCGAATTTTACGAAAATCTGAGTTTTTCAAAAAATCGTCAAACCGCTCCAATTTTTGCAAATTTCAAAATTTATTACTAATTCTTTCTTTTATCAATCGAGTATCATAATAGGAAGGTTGGTACTGAATTTGGAAAATATCGATCGAACGGTTGAAATTTTATAATTTTTCGAATTTTGTGAAAATCTGAATTTTTCGAAAAATCGTCAAACCGCTCCAATTTTTGCAAATTTCAAAATTTATTACTTATTCTTTTTTTTATCAATCGAGTATCATAATAGGAAGGTTGGTACTGAATTTGGAAAGTATCGATTGAACGGTTTAAATTTTATGATTTTTCGAATTTTACGAAAATCTGAGTTTTTCAAAAAATCGTCAAACCGCTCCAATTTTTGCAAATTTCAAAATTTATTACTGATTCTTTTTTTTATCAATCGAGTATCATAATAGGAAGGTTGGTACTGAATTTGGAAAGTATCGATCGAACGGTTGAAATTTTATAATTTTTCGAATTTTACGAAAATCTAAATTTTTCTAAAAATCGTCTAATCGCTCGAATTTTTGTGAATTTCGTAAAATATTGTGTGCGAGTCTGTAATTCCTCTTTACTTTTAATTCAATCATTTTTTTTTTTGGAAAACTTACTTCTCCAGTAGCGTTTCCGTCAAGATCTTGAGAATTTCGACGCATTGTTGGTGATACTCGAGAAGGGCCTCGCTAAATGTTGCAAGTTGGGCGACTTGTTCCACCTGTAAAACCTAAGAGTAAAATATTGTTCCATTTGGCACAGACCGAGCGTTTTTCTCACAGTGGGTACGAAGAGAGAGGGAGAGAGAAAGAAAGAGAGAGAGAGAGAGAGAGAGAGAAAGTGTGTGTCTTCATCGTTGTTGGTATCTCGTTGGTAATCGAGAGTGTTGCATTGTTTTTTTTTTTCGTTTGCACACGCAGAGTCGTTTTCGCACTTACATCATTCTCCAGTAAGTTGAACATGCCCACTTGAGCCAGTTGGAGACTCTCTGCGAATTTTTCCTCCGCTTGGCGAATTTCATCGTCTGAAACGTGAGAACCTGTACGCAAACGTTGCGTCGTACGATTTATTAAAAAGTGCACTACGGGGTTGCTGCAGTCCTAAAAAAAAATCTAATCATCATTATAATTCTATGATGCTCTATGGCGAGAAACAGAAAATTCTATGTCTATGTCGTTCGCTTCTACGTCCATGATTCGCTGTTTGTTTGATTTTTTTATTTTTTTATTTTTTATTTAAATTTTCGAACAAAAACGTAACCAAAGAATGCGCAACTACGGGATCGGATGGGGAGCATCCTGATGGAGCGTCGCACACTAACGAGTATTCGAAATTAGTCGAGATTATGGGGGATGGGAGCCTGCGTTCTGGGCAGGCAGAGATTTTCTTTTTTTACTGTCCAGGAGACTCGTAATCGCGATCAGATCGTTGCGATTTTAGAGGTTGACCTTGAAACTGAGGCGCAGTTAGTTTTTCCGCTATATCTCGATAACTGTGAGTCTCACAAAAAATCGCTCGGGAGCATTATTGTAGGGAATTCAATTCTCTACAATAATGATTCCGAGCAATTTTCTGTGAGACTCACGAGTGACGAGATAAATTGAAAAAACTGAGTTACGATGACAAAAAATGAAGATAAAAAAATAACTGCCTGCCCAAAATGCACGGTTAACCTTTTTGTCCACATTTTTCCTTGACTAAAAATGCAACACCAATTTGCCATTTTTATCATCAACAGACAAAAAATTGTGACTAACGAAACGAATTTTATTTTATTGAAAAAAAAAACACCGAGGAACCCAAACAGAGGAAAATGCAAATTGTTTTTTCTTTCAATTTTGAACTCCTCAGTGGATTTGATGGAAATTTCGGCGTTGGAATGGTTTTTGCTCGAAACAGCGATTGCACAATCGTCAGGCTGTAATTGATGGCCGAGTTAAGCGGCACTTACCCTTTATGGGGTAGAAAGTTGAACGTAACTATGGGCTCACATCGAGCCAAGAGCTTTCGGCGATGAGGATTGCACGACGTTTAACAAGATAACGTTTTATTTCATTGGGACGTAAAAAACAAGTTTGTATCGATCCCGCGGGGGTGTCGATAAGAAGGTTTACGTAAGAGCATTAAGCAGTAACGTCTCGGGAACTGAGACAGGGCCAACCGGGCCTATCTCTTAAGGGGATAATTCGAAGCCTCGATACTTTCCTCTCGTGTCCAACTCTCCTTTACCAAATAAAAGCCAACCAGTGCTACGATCAACCTTTATCTCTACCTTTTCCTTCTAACGAAGCTTTAGTACAAACGGAACGCTCCCACGCCACAATTAAGGGGCTGAACGCAGTGGACGAGACAAAAATTCAATTTCGTTACGAAAAAACGATTTTTTCACGAAAATCCAACTCGATCTTGTTCTGCGATCATTAAATTCGGTTTTTTGCCTTTTTTTGCAACGAGCAACTTTGAAAAAATTGGCAAGGGACTGAGATTTGAAGTTTTTATGGCTTTTTACCTTAGAGTCNATTCGAAGCCTCGATACTTTCCTCTCGTGTCCAACTCTCCTTTACCAAATAAAAGCCAACCAGTGCTACGATCAACCTTTATCTCTACCTTTTCCTTCTAACGAAGCTTTAGTACAAACGGAACGCTCCCACGCCACAATTAAGGGGCTGAACGCAATGGACGAGACAAAAATTCAATTTCGTTACGAAAAAACGATTTTTTCACGAAAATCCAACTCGATCTTGTTCTGCGATCATTAAACTCGGTTTTTTGCCTTTTTTTGCAACGAGCAACTGTGAAAAAATCGACAAGGGACTGAGATTTGAAGTTTTTATGGCTTTTTACCTCCGAGTCACGTGATGGGTCGTAAAATTTTATAAAAATAATGTTTTCATAAAAAATTTATAGAAAAATTATAAAAATAATATTTCTATAAATTTATAAATTTGGTAATTCATAAAAATATTGTTTTTATAAATAATAAAAATATTATTCATATAAATTATTACGAACAGTCGATAATATTTTTATAAATTTATCAATTTATGAAAATTTCGTATCAATAAATCGTAAGAATTTTTATAAATTTATAAATTCATAAAAATATTGTTTTTATAAATAATAAAAATATTATTCATATAAATTATTACGAACAGTCAATAATATTTTTATAAATTTATAAATTTATAAAATTATTGTTTTTATAAATAATAAAAATATTATTTGCATAAATTATTACGAACCGTCAATAATATTTTTATAAATTTACAAATTCATGAAAATTTTGTATCAACAAATTTATTGAGAAAGTATTTTTATAAATAATAAAAAATATTTTAAAAAAATTCAGTTTTCATCGAAATTTCGTGACGAGCGAAAATTGAAATTTCTCTCAAGACGACCGCGAAAAACCCCTCGAATCGTAATGTCGCGATTTGTCCATTTTCATGAAGTCTATTTCGATTTCCATGTGCAAATTGTATATCGAGTAGAAAATTAGTCTGAATGAAAAGCTTCGTGATGGGGATAAATAGATGTTTTTATTGTGGGGAGAGTTGCGGTTGCTAAAGCTTCCTGGAGAGCACGACAAAGCGTTCTGGGGAGGGTGCGGAACGTAGTGGTGTTTGAGATTGTTTTGCTGTTACGAAAATGGTGGAGAGGCATTGACGTACCCACGTGGGGAGTCGGTGTGTTCGATCTCGCTGGACTACCGAGGTGCGGGCTGGACGATAACTTCCCAACGGCTAATTGACAAAAATTTGATAACAAACATACGAACGACAACATGCAACATTGAATCTTTCTTTCGTTGTGTCTTGGTAAGTTTGTTTCTTCGTCGTCTCTGAGCACATGCGTGACGTATAATTAAAAACAAAAAAAATAATCAAATCGTGGTGCTGTCGACGAGGCTGGAGGCAGAGGAGGACGAGGAAGGGCGCGGGGGAATAAATTTATAATCCTGAAGTTTGCATCGTAAAAATCAGCGAAAATTATATTTTCATTCGCTATTTTGATAATTACGCTATTAAGACCCGGGGTCAATTTGACCCAGTGTGTACTCCGCCCTCATTTTTCATTAAAAATAAAGGAAAAATTCGAGAAATTGAAACTTTTGTTGTTCGAATATTAAAAATTGAAATTTCAAGTTCCGGAAAACTCTGTCCGGGTCAAAATGACCCAATGATGTGTTAGAGGGAAGTTTACGAGCAATTCTCGAAATCATGAATCTAAATGAAGCTTCGATCTTCGTTTGGCGACGCTATTGAGACCCCGGGTCAATTTGACCCAGTGTGTACTCCGCCCCTATTTTGCTTTAAAAATAAAGAAAAAATTGGAGAAAATGAAACGTTCGAATATTATTAATTGAATTTCCAACTCATTGAAAAGTTTGTCCGGGTCAATTTGACCCAGTGTGTACTCCACTCCTATTTTGCTTTAAAAATAAAGAAAAAATTCGAGAAAATGAAACTTTCGAATATTATTAATTGAATTTCCAACTTTTTGAAAAGTTTGTCCGGGTCAATTTGACCCAGTGTGTACTCCGCCACTATTTTGCTTCAAAAATAAAGGAAAAATTCGGGAAAATGAAAGTTTCGAATATTAATAATTAAAATACCAACTTTTGGAAAAGTTGGTCCGGGTCAATTTGACCCAATGTGTCATTTTGTCAATTTAGAAATTTTTACCATTTTGTTGCAATTTTTCTAGGAAATTTGGTTTTCCAATGGCAAAGAAAACTGTCGCATCATCGCTGACAAAGACTTTATGAAAATTTTGCACTCTCCCATAAAAAATGATGAGTTTTCGTTGGATTGGAACGATGCGAACTTCAACATCGTACGCGAACGTTAATTTAAAGGCGTTATCGGAAAGAGTGGTGGGAAAGCACCGAATTACCTTTTGCCTGACGTCTCCGTTTGCAATCAAAGTCGAGCCTTCGGCCTTGGAGTTTCTTTCGATGATGCTGCGAGGAGAATCGGAGAAAACAAAATGTTTGATAAAGTTGCCGCGAGGTATTTGGTGCGGTGGAAGATTTCTCGCGGTAGCACGTTCCAACTTTTTCAATATAAAGCAAGGCAATCTTACCATAACCTCTTTGAGGTCCTTGGTCTGCAGATGGTGCAACGGCTCGAGGAAGTTTTGCTTTATGTTGTCGTCCAGCGAATACTTAACGTCGGCCATCTGTCTCATGGCCTCGCCCATTTCTATCAGCGCGATTCCTGCGAATAAATCAAAAATCGTTGTTCATGTTTTTTTGTTTCTTAACGAAAAAAAAAANNGGTCTGCAGATGGTGCAACGGCTCGAGGAAGTTTTGCTTTATGTTGTCGTCCAGCGAATACTTAACGTCGGCCATCTGTCTCATGGCCTCGCCCATTTCTATCAGCGCGATTCCTGCGAATAAATCAAAAATCGTTGTTCATGTTTTTTTGTTTCTTAACGAAAAAAAAAAAAAAAAATCAGCCTGCGAAATTTTTGATAAATTTTGACAATTTTGCCAAAAATGATGGGAATTTTCTTTTTTTTTTTTATGAATATTATTGCTTTCGTGGCAACGAGTAATATTCTATGGGGGGAGGCCAAAATTCCCCATAAATTTTCCATAAGAAAAAAGAAATGAAAAATATTGACAGTTTTGCCAAAAATGATGGGAATTTTTTTTTTTTTTATGAATATTGTTGCTTTCATGGCAACGAGTAATATTCTATGGGGGGAGGCCAAAATTTCCCATAAATTTCCCATAAGAAAAAAGAAATGAAAAATCTTCGACATTTCAATTTTAAAAATTTTAAATTTTCAAGCTTTTTGATCGGGGAATCGGCAGCTTGGGGAATGGAAATTTTCTGTCCTACCAAAAACGCTGTCCTCGCCCATTTTCTTGCCATACATGAGCATGCAGTCGCCCAGGACTCCCTCCGGCTGTGGATACGTCGAAGCTTTCGCCTGGCCACTCAGCTTGCTGATCCCCTTGACCGCAGCCATTTTTGCTCGGGCTGTTGGATTCGGCTGGAGAAATTCTTTCGTCTTTAGCTGCAGCTCTTCCACGAGCTCGCACGTGACGTCTGTTTTCTGCATCCGAATAAACAAAATCGTTCAAAAAACGCACGAGCCATTGAGTCTGCGAGCTTTTTTTTTTCCTTCGTGCATTTTATTTTTTTTTTACGACCAACTTGAAATTCATTTGCACAAAAAAATAAGCTTCGGCCCTTAATGAGACTGTTGCGAAATAAAAATCGAATCTGCTCACCCTCTCCATGTCCACGAAGTCGACGTCGAGCTTTGTGCCCTCCGCTCCTCCCATCTTTTCTGTCATGTACTGCAAATTTAAAAAAACGAGTAAATTTTAATGAATTTTTGAAATAAAATGTTGGGCTGTCGCTCGGACATCGAAGTCGCGGATTTTTGCTCGAAATTTCCATCGATTTGCCCCGCATTCGGAGACTGGGTCAATTTGACCCCGAAACGATTAAATTTTTTTGTTGGAAAATGAATATTTTTCAATTTTTCGAAACCCAGGACGAGGACCTCCAGGTTTTGGAAGTTTTTCATTCGAGTAATTGAGCCTAAAGGTGTTTATTGATAGACTGGGTCAATTTGACCCAGAACCACGCATTCAAGTTTTCCGCTCGGAATCGATAATTTTTTTTTAGTTTTGTGTCACGAGGACAAGATCCTCGAAGTCTGAGACATTCTTCTTCGGGTAATTGAGCCTAAGAGCGTCTCAATTACTCTCCAGGAAGTCATTGCTCATGACCCCAAGAAGGGGAGCTTTGAGAAACATTTGAATAATGGAATTTTAACCCTCCACGAATTATGCGGGTCTAATTGACCCGAACGACAACTTTTTTTCAAAAATCTCATTTTTCTAAACGTTTTATTGTGGAATAAAACAAATGCAACGACTATAAAAACTCTGAACCCTTAACCCTTGATAGTCACACCTCCAAATTGTGTCGTAACAGTCATCGGGGGTGTTATCAACGCCTGTCACTTAGGAAGGCGATGAAAAGTTGAAAAATCGTTAAAAAAATAAAATAAAAATACTACGATGTATTTTCAACCCTCACCTAACGACCACGATGATTTCATTCAATTCGTGCAATTTTTAATACGAAAAAAATGTCGAAAGAGGAAAATTCTGGAAAAATGACGTTTTTTTACAAAAAATGATGCAGAAATTGTAATTTTCAATTTTAAATTAAAAAAGAAATACTACAATCCATTTCGGACCTTTGAGCAACGACCATGACGATTGTATTTGATTCGTGCAGTTTTTAATACAAAAGAAATGTCAAAAAAGGAAAATTCTCCAAAAATGACGTTTTTTTTTACAAAAAATGATGCAGAAATTGTAATTTTCAATTTAAAATTAAAAAAGAAATTCTACAATCCATTTCCAACCTTTGAGCAACGACCATGACGATTGCATTCAATTCGTGCAATTTTTAATACAAAAAAAATGTCAAAAATAAAAATTCTGCAAAAATGACGTTTTTTTTTTACAAAAAATGATGCAGAAATTGTAATTTTCAATTAATAAAAATAAAAATCGCTCTTAGGTCTGAAAAAGCAGGCTTTCACGTGGAACTGGTTAAATTAGCGAACGTTCCAAAAAGTATGCAGGGTTGGAGGAGAATCAATGGAAAGAATTCCAGAATTTTTTCTCATTTTTTTCTCCCCAAAATCGTGAGATTCACGCAGCAGGACGAAAAGGACGATTCGGGATGCCATAAGGAATCACGATCCCCGGAGACTGCTGCCGGGTCGCGACGAGGAACGCGAAGCATCCGCATGTTTATGCGAACGAGCGATCAGGAAATTGAGTTTGTGTCGATGAAAATAAAATTACGAATCGATCGGTCACCGATAATCTGATCGGAATTTGGAACAGTTTCCTTTTTCGAGGGAGAAGAAATTCTATCGAGTCTGCGGAAATGACGTGTGCTCGCGATCGGAGATAATGGATTAAGGAGCTTTGCCGCGAGTCATTGCCAGCCTCATTTTTTCTTACGCGCTCGCTGCTGCTATTTTTTTTCTTTCCTGGTCTCTGCTCGCGAACAGACTCGGGGAGGGCTCCGGGTTGTTGGCGAGAGGGTTGCCAGTCAACGGGGAAAAGCCGGGCCGGAGATTTTAGCAACTGAAAGGACAAACCTCGGATCAATATCCGAGGCGGTCTTGCGGGAGAGTTCCCTCTCCCGCGTGCGTTCTCATGCACACGTTTTCATCGCGAACAAGCCGACAAAGTCTCTCTCTCTCCGTCATATATTTCGCAACTTTGTTCGTTCGGCTCGAGTCAGACATTTTTTTATTTAGCTTCTTCATAGAGGATCCTACTTGGTGATGAAATTTTTTTTTTTTTTCAGTTTTCAATGTCAATGTGCGTTAAATTTCCCAAAACACGGAAAAATCATATTTGGAAAAAATGTCCGGATTTGTGTCGTGCGTATGTTCTGGGACTGCGAAATTCAAACGTTTATAACTCGAGAACGGTTTGAGCTACAGGGCTCCCGTTTCGCACAGATGTTAATCAATACGAGCTCTTGATTCTCTGAAAATTTTGTTGGAATTGCTAGAAAAATCCGAATTCTATGGAATTTTGAAATTTTCAAAAAAATCCTGTCGACGCTGTAACTTGCGCAAATTTTAAGATTCATTACTAATTCTTTTTTTATCAATAGATGATCATAATAGAAAGGTTGGTCATGAATTTGGAAAATATCGGTCGAACGGTTTGAATTTTATGATTTTTCGAATTTTTCGAAAATCTGAGTTTTTCGAAAAATCGTCCAACCGCTCAAATTTCTGCAAATTTTTCAAGATATCGTGTACGAGTCTGTACGTGCTCTTTACTTTCTAGGAAATTGGTCGAAATTGGAAGATTTAAAATTGAAATACAAAAAACGCTGCAAATTGAAATTTTTTTTCGAGTCTCGCGCCGCGATCGAGTTTCCTGCGATCGAATCGTGCATTAGCAAATAAATCAGCCCTCCAGCTACAGATTCGGTCGAGAGACTAAAATTTTGGTCGCTTTGATAAACGAGAAGGGAAAATTTGTGTCGGATCAATATTTTTTCCTCACGCTGGACGAATCTCCAGCGCGGGCGGCTTTTCCGCACAGAACGCACGCGAGTGTGATGCAATATCTCGAGAGATGCGAGGAGCTGCTCCGGTAGGAAACTCCGCGCTCGCATCAGGGAGCGAACAGACAACAAAGTCACCCTCGCCAATGAGTTTCTTCTTAGTTCACTGGGTCTCGCGACAAAAATCGATATCTGCCTCTGTGTGTCTCTCTGTGTCTGTGTTCACAACCTCCACAAACATATATAGCAAAAAGAGTTATTGATTCGCGTCCAAAGAAATAAATATGTGGGCCAACTGATGTTGATAATTGCAGCCGGAGCGTGTCTCCGAAGGTTCACAATGCCAAATAGAAAAATCGTTGAAAAAAATGAGAAAATTATTTTTCAAGAGGCTCCGAGAATTTTTTTAGCAAAATTTTCTTTTTTTTGTTTATTTTTCAATCTCGACCCAGTTTTTTGCCGAGAAACGAAACTTTTTTCTCGTTTTTGACGTTCTTTCGGAGGTTTTCCAGTTTGGAGGGATAGAGAGTTGCGGTGAAACGAAAATTTTGTTGGAAAAGATCGATATTTCGTTCGATACGTTCGACTAAACGTTTTTTTTTTTAATAATCCCAAAAATTGTGTCGTCACAGCAAGAAATATTGTAGAAAGTCTCTTCGGAAGCAAATTTTTGTCGTTCGAATCGTTAATTTTGCTGACAGTTTCGTTAGAAATGAAAAATACTGCAAAAATATCGAAAATTTTGAGATTATCAAAAAATATTTGGTTTTCCATGTTCAGCGAAATATCGACGTTTTTTAATGTGACAATTTTGTTGAAAAGGATCGATATTTCGTTCGATACGTTCGACTAAACGTTCATTTTTTAAATAATCCCAAAGATTGTGTCATTGCAGTGAGAAATATTTTATAAAATCTCTTTGGAAGCAAATTTTTGTCGTTCGAATCGTAAATTTTGCTGACAGTTTCGTTAGAAACAAAAAATACTGCAAAAAATGTTGAAATTATCAAAAAATATTCCATCGTCGAAATATCGACGATTTTTAACACAATTTTATTTCCAATGCGGGGAAAATGGTGAGAAAGGGAAACGGAGATAATCTTCCGGGAAAAAGAATCGTCGCCATCAGCGAAATTTTCACTCGAATTACGAAATCAGCAGAATTTTGAAAAACGTTCAGGGGAATCGTCGCTGTTGCATGGAAGCAGATAAAGAAGCAAAGGGCGAGGAGGGTCGCCCAGAGAGATTAAGGGGGATGAGTCGGGAATTTGAAAAAAAGGAAAATGAGGGAGCAAAGTTGAAGTTTTGCCAGGGCGACACCTCGACGACGACCCGATTCTCCGGCGACGTAGTGGCGTGCCAGACGAGAAGAAGTTCGTGCATGGAAAATCGCGAGAGTCTACGGCGGCGCCAATGGGTGTGGGTACGCGGACGCGTTTGCATGTGGTCTCTTGGATAATGGCCGCGAGAGGGACGCGAGGTCAGGATGAGTGAGGAGCGACGACGAGTCCTTTTTGCCCTCTGGCTCACACGCCGCGACCCGCTGCCTCCTCATCCTTGCGCGGCCATGCTTTTTAACCCCTTTCTTCGCCGCAGCTTGTCTCATAAATTTCCACAAAGAATTTGTGCTACAAACACGATTCCCTCGATGCTAGAAGCTTAACCACGAGTCAATTGGACGAAATTCAATTTTCTCTCCCATCATCGCATTTCCCTGAAAATTCAATCGATCCTGGAGCCTCAAATCGTCGTGGTATTCCGTTTTTATTTTTTTTTGAATGAAAACTCATTATTTTTTAAAGCGGAGCCATTGAAAAACTGAATTTGATTGAAAAATCGTTACGATCTCATTATGAGGACGTTGTATGGCGACGGTTGAATCCAAATTTTAGTTTTCTGTTTTTTTTTTACGTACTAAATGGTTCGCGAGCCCAAGTTCATAAGAAAAAGTTGTCACAAATTGACTAAAGAACGACGTACTCGAAATTCGAGATTCTCCGAGGAAATCTGTATTTTTTATGTAATAAACAAAATTTTGAAAAAATTTTACGAGCGATTTTTTTGAAAAAGTGAATAAAGCTTCTTCGATGTTGCATAAAAGTGTGTGCAAAGTTTTGAGAGGCTTTGACATTTAGAAATCGAAATATTTAATGTTGAAAATTTTAAGACACGCTTTTGTGAGAAAATTGTGATTTTTATAAATGAATATCTCGACTTCTAAATGGAGAAAGGTTTTAAAATTGTGCGAGAAATTTGTGCAGTGCAAATTAAAAGGAATTCTATCGATAGAAAATTTAGCATACCACGTCCTTAATTATCGAAATCTAATGAACTAAAAATCAATTTTTCGTTAAAATTCCAAGGACCCAGATTTCAGTGTCATAGCAAATGCTTCAATTTCGCTCCAAATTCCCAGCAATGGAATTTATGCTCGATAATAGTGGGAGATTCGCAAATTTTCTTACTCTCGATCCCTCGGGACCACGTGACGACCAAACGGAGCAACTTTTCATCGACGTGCGACTCGCATTTTCCGAGTAATCTTCGAGAAATGAAAAAAAAAGAAATGGAAAAAATTCCAAACTCCTGGCCTCAAAGATTAATTGTTTCGTCATGATGCGGCGGAGCGAAGATGAAAAATTGGAATGTCCAGTTACCGAGTCGTTATAAAAATACAGAGTAATTAATTTATAGAGTGCGTGAAATTTTGTTTTTATTTCAAAGTTGGCGTGCGAATTGTCGAGGGTCCGGGGGATTGGGAACGCAATAGTAGCGTGAAATGCTTTGTATGTGTACGGATATATATGTCATGGGGAATCCATGCTTTGATTGTCCTCCCCGGCGCTAGACCCTGACCCATATCCGCGCGCTGTGACCTACATTCGGCCGTCTCGTTACTCGGGAGCCTCGGGAACGAAGAGTCACGAGTGCCCGTCGATATAGATATATGTAGGAAACGAGTCCGAGTAGTTCCCTCTCGGGAAATAGGTTTCTCGACTACAGCCACCGGGGCCAGCGTGAGCTCTCGGCATTTCCACGCGAATCGCCAATTTTTCTAGCAGCCTCATCGCTCTTCTCGATTCTTTAAAGATTCACCGCCGACAATTTTGGCAATTTTCGAATCCATTATAATAAATTAATTTGTGAATAAATAAATTTATAAACGAATAAATTTTTTAATAAATAAATTTATAAATAAATAAATTTATGAATTGATAAACGAATAAAATTATAAATAAAGAAATTTACAATTTTATAAACAAATGAATTTATCAATTTATAAACAAATGAATTTATAAATTTATGAATAAATAAATTTATAAATTTATAAATAAATAAATTTATAAATAAATAAATTTATAAATTTATAAAT
>JBAJMU010000007.1:907131-925962 GCA_037952995.1 Hyposoter didymator
CAAATAAATTTATAAATTTATAAATAAATAAATTTATAAATTTATGAATAAATAAATTTTTAAATTTATAAATAAATAAATTTATAAATTTATAAATAAATAAATTTATAAATTTATAAACAAATAAATTTATAAATTTATAAACAAATGAATTTATAAATTGATAAACAAATAAAATTATAAATAAATAAATTTACAAATTTTCAAATAAATGAATTTATAAATTTATAAACAAATAAATTTATAAATAAACAATTTTATAAATAAATAACGTAATAAATGAATAAATGAATAATTTTTCATTGAAAATTCGTAAAAAATTCATCAAAATTTATTTATAATAAATCTTTTTATTACTTTAATAAATTTATTCACACACCGAGACCGGGGAGCGTTTTGAGAGAATGTTTTCGCCAAATAGGTGCAATCGACGGAAAAGAGTAATTGAAAGTGGGACGATGAAGAAAAAGGGAAAAAGCAGCACGTCGAATGTCAAGAGAAAACCCTAAAAATGTCTCGTCCCGTACAGACTGGAATTTTTAGCCGGAAATAACAAAGGTCGATGCATCGCGATGCATTTGTTTGAAAAGTCGTGGGTCGATTGGTCACCGAAGCGAGGATATTACGTTGGGAAAGTGGTGGGTGAGCATCAGCATGCGGCGAGGCAAATTCCACGTGCACATAAACCTTAACCATGCAGCAGGAGGAGCAGGTGAAAAATTTGTGGTAAACTGTTTCCATCCCCGGGTTTAAATCTCATTGTCCTGGAGTCGTGAACGAGGAGGAGGAAATTCTCTATTTTCTCTGGGGAGAGCCTCGAAATTGGTGTTTCGCAAATATTTCTAAAAATTCGACCAAAAAATTTGGAAAAATCGGAAATGCACGAACTCGGCAATTTCGAAACTTTGTAGACAAAAAAATCGATGCAATTCATTGAGAAACTTCGAATGGCAAACCCGCGGCTCGACATCGATAAATAACTTTTTACTTTTGTAGCAAAAGGTTCATTTTATCCGGAACGTTGATCACGACACTGTGCAGTGTGAACCAAATCGAATTAACTCGATCGATTACGCTTTCCAATCGACCTTTTAATGTTTACCTGTCGCGATCAACTTTTATTCAACTTATTTTATCATCCCACGAGATTTTCTCGCAATTGACACTTCTTCGGACTATTGTCAACGATTACAAATGCCTGCGGACTCAATTTTCGTTCCGGAGAGAAAATTATATAAAAATTATTATGGAATCATAGTTTTCTGGTATCAAATCGTCACTCCGAGAGATTCGAGCAAAAAAATGAAAGTTTCTCATTTCGAGTTTCGTCGAAATGTCAAAATTTTGCGAAAATTGTGAAAATTTGCCAAAAAATGTCAAAATTCGAGAAAAAAAATTAAAAAATTGCCAAAAACTGTCAAAATTCGAAAAAAAAATTCAAAAATTACCAAAAAACGTCAAAATTCGAAAAAATAATTCAAAAATTGCCAAAAATGTCAAAACTTTGAAAAAAAACGTGAAAATTTGCGAATAAATTACAAAATTCAGTAAAAATGTAAAAATTTGTAAATAAATCTAAATTTTCGCTCTTTCCAATAGAACATGAATGAAAAATGACTGTCTCCAGAAAAAAATCCCCCGGAGCAGCAACATGCGGTACCAGGAAACGCCATAGTAATTATTAACGCAATTCCATCTCCGCGTGTGCAGAGACAGATGTAAAAAAAAATAGTAAGACTTGCCTGATTGGCCTTGTTGATCTGTTTCTTGAGTCCTGCGAACGCCATGGTGTAGCCTGCGCCTTTGCCGGGTCACGATCGAGTCTCGAAGATGTGGGATCTGCCTGGAAGAGAACGAAGAACGAAAAAGCAGAGTGAGTTCCTCCGAAATCAAATTGCACGTCGAATAAATTTTTGTTTTTTTTTCTTTCGCGGGGCGTTCGCGAATCGTTGGTTCACGATCGCGCAACGGGCTTGTCAAAATCCAGGTATACGCTGTTGGCACAGGTGTCTCATCCGAGATTATGAATCTATACGTTTGGCACGACCATGACGAGCGCCAATTGCGCTCGTATTATTTTCTTATATAACCGAAGTGGACCGATCAATAAAAATGTAAAAACTGTCAATGGAGAGCAAAGAGTCGTTTTACAAAGTTGCGATCGTGATTCGCAAAGTTTGCTTCCTCGGAGGGAGAAAAAACTTTGGCCAATGTTGGGCGACGGAGGAAAAACGCGAGAAGGAGAAAAAATCGTGTGTGTGTGTGTTTTTTTTTGCTGGCGCTGAATTAATGAACGGGAGCAAAATGTGGAGGCGCGTTGGCTGCTCGAGATACGTGCGTGTAAGGGAATCGTCTCGGGACAGAGCACGGACGAGCGTATTTCTCGTGGTTGGTGAGAGGGAGTTTGAGGAAACTCCAGACAAATGAGTTTTTCGTCTGNTTCGCGAATCGTTGGTTCACGATCGCGCAACGGGCTTGTCAAAATCCAGGTATACGCTGTTGGCACAGGTGTCTCATCCGAGATTATGAATCTATACGTTTGGCACGACCATGACGAGCGCCAATTGCGCTCGTATTATTTTCTTATATAACCGAAGTGGACCGATCAATAAAAATGTAAAAACTGTCAATGGAGAGGAAAACGTCGTTTTACAAAGTTGCGATCGTGATTCCCAAAGTTTTCTTCCTCGGAGGGAGAAAAAACTTTGGGCAATGTTGGGCGACGGAGGAAAAACGCGAGAAAGGAGAGAAAATCGTGTGTGTGTGTTTTTTTTGCTGGCGCTGAATTAATGAACGAGAGCAAAATGTGGAGGCGCGTTGGCTGCTCGAGATACGTGCGTGTAAGGGAATCGTCTCGGGACAGAGGACGGACGAGCGTATTTCTCGTGGTTGGTGAGAGGGAGTTTGAGGAAACTCCAGACAAATGAGTTTTCCGTCTGGGAGCGAGGGATCGCCGCAGTAGCAGACGCGCGCGGGGGGCTGCATCGAAAAATCATTGAAATTCACGAGGTTTACGATGTCAGAAACTTTTCGGACGTGCTTCGCAATTTGTTAATTTTTTAGGCTTTTTTTTGCGGAGACTCGCGGGAGTTTGAAGGAAAAATGTCGAGACACTTTTTGGGAGAAAAACTCGCGCTCGTCCTTTTTGTTCCCAGGATCCCCAGGATCGCGATTGCGGGAGGAAAATGGAGAAAAAAATCGTTCCGGTCCTCGGAAATGTTTGCTCGGAACTCGCGTAAGTGAAAACGTAGAAAATCTCACCTCGTTCGAGCCCCAGAGGCTCGTGCAATGTCCAAGAGGTTTGTCAGGCTCTCCGCGAGGAAAACGTCCTCGATTCGCTTTTTCCACTGTGTGCGCGGTTTTGGTCGTTGGTCTCGCGGTCGCAGAGTCGCGGAGAAAGAACGCGAGAGATTCACAGGGCCCCGAGAATCGCGAGAGGGTTTTGCGTGCGGAAACGGCGGAAGAGGCTGCGGCGCGATAGACGCGAATGAAAAAGGGCGAATGGGCGCGTGGGCTGGTTTTAAATAATTTGGAAGAAAAAGGCGATCACCGTGCGAGAGCCTTTCGGACACTGCGCCTTACTTAACTAGGGGTAGTTTTGAGTGGAGCGCGGATCGATACGCGACCGAGAGAGCTGCTCGACACTCGCGACGCCGCTCCTCGTTCCTGCTGCTGCTTCTTCCCTCGCTCCCTCTCCCTTTTTCCAATCGAGAAACACGACGCTCGACGTCGCGGCGCGCATGTCGAGCCGCCGACGTCGTCGCCGCCGACTACCCCACGAGCACGCGTACTCGCATCCCGACGTAACCTGCTTTTCCTCATTTTTTCTCTTTCTAATTTTCTACAACTACGAAAAATAACCATTTACTCCACAGCCTTCGCTTCTGAATCAAACTTTTTCCCCCGCCGATCCTTCGCTCCGGAGGATCCTTACGGAATTTTTTTTACTGCTCGTGAAATATTCTTTTCTTTTCGCTACCGTACGGGGCAACTTGGGCGATCAGTGGGAGCGCGAGTGTTTCATTTTTTCTGGAGAGGAATTGTTTTTTTTTCGAGGATTTTGGGAATTTTTTGATGTTTTGCAATTTTTTTTTTTATTTCGGACGCGAAAATGTCGGAAAATTCAAGATGGTCACGAGATTTTTCCTGTTGTTGATGATTCTGCAACTTTGGTTGTAAAAAAAAATTGATTCAATTTTTTTTCGAATTTTTTTGAATTTTGAATTTTTTTTTTTCGTTTCGAATGAAAAAAAAATAACGCGAGAAATTTGAGATGATTAAGAGAGTTTGGTACGTTGGGGTAATTTTCTGGGTTCCATTCTGTCGGCTGACCGCGGAGAAGTTTTCGTTTTTCGAATTTTAGTCAATTTTGGAAATTTTTTTACTCCGAAACGTAAAAATTGCGTAAATTTCAAGATTATCCCTCAATTTTTCTTGTTATCGATGATTTTGCTACTTCAGTCCCATGCGGGGACCAAGAGAAAATTTTCGTAAAAATAAATTCAATTATTTTCACGCATTTTCGAGTTTTACTCAATTTTGAAAAAAAAAATTTAATCCGCAGCGTAAAAACAGCGAAAATTTAAAGATCGTCTCCGAGGTTTTTGTGTGCATTGAAAATTTCCGTAATATTCCAACTTGAATAGTCCGTCGAGGAGAGTCTATGGGGATGGGTCCGGAGGCCGAGACCCGAAGACAAACTTTTGCCGGCTGGTCTCTTCGGGATTCATGCGAACGAGACGTACGACAATGCACTAAACGGTAGGACACAAATGTGTCGAGATAAATGGCAATGGATGCATATGCATGCATGTGGCGCGAGCGTTGGCTGCTGGTGCGTGGAGACAAAAGATAAAAGCTCGTATTGCTCTTTCCCTCGAGCTTTCATGGTATAATTAATTATTTCACAGCATCGTCCGTGATTATTCTATTTTTATGACAAAACTGTCGCGGAAAGGAGGAAACTCGTGTTATTCGCTCCGCATATATGCAAGCCGAATTTCCCGAGTCTCACGAACGAAATAAAAAAAAAATTCAAATTTTCTCGAATTATAATAATTCGTTGAAAAAAAAGTTTAATTTATTTTTAAGCCTTCAATAAAAACTGTGTCCGCGACAAACTTCTCCGAACGCCTGACCCAAACCTTTTTTCCCTCCAATTATATATATTTTATTAATTTATTAATATTTATTAATTATTAATTATAATTGATTAAAATATAATTCAATTATTTATTCATTCAATTAATTAATTATTTATTTATTTATTATTTATTTATTATTTATTTATTATTTATTTATTATTTATTTATTATTTATTTATTTATTATTTATTTATTATTAATTATTATATATATAAATAATTATTAATTAATTATTTATTCAATTAATTAAATGAATAATGAATTAATAATTTATTTATAAATAAAATAAAATAAAATTATTTTTTAATGAAATATAATTAAATAATTAAATTAATTTTAATATATTATATATTATATAATATATTAAAAATATATAATGGAATTTTATATATAATTCCATACCAATATGTATAATTAATAATAATAATTATTATTATTATTATATTAATTATATAATTTATATATTTTTAATTATATTTTATAATATATTTATATTATGTATATACAATATTCTATGGATAGAATTTCTTTATAAAAATCAAAATTTTCGGAATTTTTTTTTTTTCGTAAATCAGAATTTTTTTTTTTTTTCGAAATTTTGTTTATTTTATAACAAATACAGATTACGTCGGACGATCTTGGATTTAGGGAGTGTTGTTCTTTGGTCAATTTGTAAGAACTTTTTCTAATGAACTTGGGCTCGATAATTATTTTTTATGTAAGAAAAAAATTGGAAAGGAAAATTTAGATTCGAGCCTCTCGCTTCGCGGAGAGCCTATCGGGGAAGGAGATAGTCGCCGGCGAGCGCGATCTGGTGGACGGCAGCGACGCCCCTTCCGAATATATCGGTCGCGTATCGCGCTCATCCGCTTTCGACAGCGGAAGAATCCTCCCGCCACAAACAAGAGGCAACGTACGTTGCCTCTTCGTATTTATTCCTTGACATTTTTTTATGGGTAGAGAAAAAATGATTCGGAGCTTCGCGAATGCCGAGCAACGGGACGGGAGAGAACAATGCGAAGGGAAGCTGCGCCCGGGGGACCTACGACGAATTGAGTTTGTGCGCGGTGTGTGCATTAATCTAGTATACAAAATTGAAAGGGCAATGAGCGAGGAACGAGTCAGCAGCCTGGAGTTGAGTGAATTAGTCATTCGCGGTCGAGACTCACAAAGGCGCTTTTTCTCTCGGTCTGCCCGACACATGGAGGGAAACCCATACAGAGAATAAAAAGAACGAGAGACTTATCGTGCTTCGTTCTATAAAATCGTCCAACAATACGTTGGCCTCGCAATTTTGAGCGAATTTTTATTTCCACGAGTGTGCAATTTTCTAAAAACTCGAAATTCCATTTTTTTCTTCAATTTTTATTATTTTTAAACAATTGCATAATTTTTTCCGATTTTTACTTGACGATTCGAAGGGCGACGAGGATTTTTTTCTCATTTTGTCTGAATTGTCACGAATTTTGAGCGAATTTTTATTTCCACGAGTGTGCCATTTTCTAAAAACTCGAAATTCCATTTTTCTCTAATTTTTATACTTTTTAAAATTATTATTTCCATTTTAAAACGATTGCATAATTTTTTCCGATTTTTACTTGACGATTCGAAGGGCGACGAGGATTTTTTTCGAATTTTTCGAAATTTGGCTCTGCTGGCAAAAATAAATACGAAGGATTCGAATGGATCGAATTGTTAGTAATTAGTAACCATTTTTTTTTACGAACTTGGGGCAAAATAACAAAAATTAGAAAATTACGAAAAAAAAATATTTAGTTCATCGTGATCAACAAAATATAGACGATTTTTGACTAAATTTCATTTCCAGTGTACGTAAGAAAAACAGAAAACAAAAATTCGACCGTCGCCATAGAACGTCCGTAATTCCGATAAATCGGAGGGACACGAAAAATACTGAGAAAAATATCGCGGCCGTAGGAGATTTCTAGGAACGGCGAGCGAACGAGTCCGTCACGTTCGTAACTCTGTGGCGTCGAGGAACAGGTTCGCGCATATATATTGATTACGTACATAATTGATGGATAATTATTGCAACAAGTAGTAATCCCGTCTCGAGCACGAAGAGCGAGAGAGAATGACGTAAAAGTTGGGGAGCCTGAGGCAGCGGGAGAGCGATGAATCGAAACCATGAGAATTTAGTCCAATTATATTTATTTACTCGGCGCGTAGCGAGCATCTCGACCGGCGTGGCTCGAGCGACAGCAGCAGGAGCGAGAGCCCGCGATGCATGTGTGTGCCTCGAGAATCTCGTTCGTGCGGGAGAAAATGGGCGGGTGTTTTATAAAAATCTCTCGTCTCTGCTGCTGGACGTGGATCGACGAATTGTCAATTTTAATTCTCACGTTTTCTACTTGCTCAGCGTCGCGCGAACGCTTCGGCAATTGTCGAGCTCGCTGATCGCGGAGAGACGCTGAATAAACGCCGAAAAATCAATAAACTCGACAACGATTTTTCGTGGCAAATATATTTGAAAAAAAAAAGAAAAAAAAACAATCGAAACGAACGACGAACGAGAAGAAAAAGATTCTTATCGGCAGGAAATTTGCATGCATGAAAAAAGCGAAATGTACGGTCGCGTAAATTCAAGGACGCGCGAATCGGCATGTGCGTTTGGGAGGAAAACATTCGACTTACCTTTAGGGCGTAAATAAAAATCGTAAAGCCTCGTCCTTTGGGATTTTTTCGTAGAATTTGCGAAAAATACACGAGCACGAGGATCGGAAGCTTTTTTAAATGTATAATCTCAAAGACACGCGATAGCAACGAATAAATAGGACGATTAATCGCAGCCACGCGAGAGATACCGCGCGCGGTTATCACTACAACTCCATTTAATTCTTTCCACCGACGACTTTGACACTTGATCGAATAAAGCCGAAAATTGCTCGCTTGACGCGGTGTAAATAAAAAAGTTGATTTATCGGCTCACGCCAACTATATATCGACGTGCTCCGACACACTTGGGTCGCTCGGCTTCTAACCTCCCACGGAGATAATTGTTTGACACAGAACCCACCGCGGAACATGGAGAAAACAGCTGTTTACTTGGTTCCTGGAGTCGTCGCCGGAGCGCTCGTGTTTCTCGACGACGCGGGAGCTTGGTTCGAATTTTCAAAAGTCCACATTTTCGATATTATTCGATCGATCGAAACGTGGCTCTGAAAAAATTGTGGAAAATGGAAAAAAATGAAAAATACACGTGGCAAGAAAATGTAGAGAAAAAAAAATTGATAATTTCTGGAATTTTTCGATCGATCGAAACGTGGCTCTAGAAAAATGGCCGACAATGGAAAAAAATTCAAAAACACGTGGCAAGGAGATTGAGAGAAAAAAATTACGTATTTTTGTTAAAAATGACAAATTTCCAAAATGTTTCGATCGATCGAAACGTGGCTGTGGAAAAATTGCCAGAAATCGAAAAAAAATTGAAAAAACTCTTGGCAAGAAAATTCAGAGGAAAAAAATTTCGTATTTTGGTTAAAAATTGTTAATTTTTTGAATTTTTCGATCGATCGAAACGTGGCCCTAGAAAAATGGCCAAAAATGGAAAAAAAATCCAAAAAAAAATTTTAAAACACGTGGCAACAAGATTGATAGAAAAAACTTCCCTATTTTCTTGAAAATTTCAAATTTCCGAGAAAAAAAATGAAAAAACACGTGGCAAGAAAATTTGGAGGAGAAAAATTCCGTATTTTGGTTAAAAAAATCAAATTTCCGAAATATTTCCATCGATCGAGACGTGGCTCTAGAAAAATCGCCAAAAATCGAAAAAAAACTATGAAATGGAGTGAAAAAAAAGCACGTGGCAAAAAAAAAGTGAAATATTGAATTTTCGTCGATATATATAATTACGAAGCGAATATTTTATTACATTTTGAAACACAAAATATATGTTACGTGGCTAGTTTTAAATCTTACGTAAATCTTGTACATATTATTTAAAAAATAAGAGTCGCGTACCGATAGAGACACGACAACGAGGAAAGGAAAGACAATGTGTTCTACCCGAAGAACGAGCGAGTCGTGTTTCTCATAATCTTATCAACGTTTCATAAAGCGAAACGTTTTTTTTTTCGTTTACCATGAAAAATGAAAAAAAAAACAACAAAAAAATTAGTGAAATTTTTGACACGAGACTGAGGGGGGTGGTCAAGCTTTTTACACGTCGACGTTGATCGTAGGAGAGGAAATGATGAAAAGCAATGCTGATTAGTTGGGCTGTGCTCCGCTCGTGGCCAAGAGTCGAATTTTTCGATCGGCGAGTGTCAGCGACGGTTTTGGTTGAAGGAGCAAAGAGGCAAATGTTTCCCGAGGGGAATTTGGTCGGTCGGGAGGGTTCAGAGAGTGACGTAAACTTTGAGCTGCTCCTCGATGTCGGTGCCGAGGCTCATTAGCATCTGTTGGAATTGTTCGTCGCCCATAACCCTGCGAAGAGTTATCAATTGATTCTGCAAAGTGAATTTCATGGAAACGTTGCGAGCGGGGTCGCTGCGCATGAGTTTGTCGACGCGTAGTTCGTGCTGAGTATCGAATACGACATCGTCGTCGGAGATGCTCAGATGTTCGGACGTGCTGGGTTGTTCGCCGTGCACGGAGCAGCTGCGAAGCGAAAAAAACGAAAAACGAATCGTTATTTTTGATTTTTAGGGAAAAAAATTTAAAAAAAATTGAATTTTTGTTGTTGTTTTTGTTTTTTGACTCACTCGGAATCGTCGAGGTCGTTGAGTGCCTCGACGATGCTGCGAATCATCTGGGGAAATTGCTGATAAATAATTGGCGGACTGTTGGGGCTGAGGAGGGAGCAGAGTCCGAGGGCGAGGATCCTGAGGAGATCGGTTTCCAGGGTGGCCATATGAGCGACCCAGACCTCGATCATGCGCCCGAGAACAATCTCCTCCGTCGCATCGCCGCCGGAATCACGCACGAGCTCGCTGATTACCTGCGCGAATATGTCTCGAGAAAAAAGGAGAATTCGGGCGACGATGCACAGGCACATGAGCAACACTTCCCAATCTTGCGTCCCTCTGTAAACGTTCCTGATCATTCGCAACAACAAAAAAAACGACCAAAATTAGAATTTCATTAAAAAAAACAAATAATTACAATTATTTTAGAATTTTCTTACAATTTTGAATTTTGATAATGTTTTTGAAAAGATAAAAAATGGAGAAAAAACAAAACTCATGATTCGCGGCAACAAAAATGCGAATTTCATTAAAAAAAACAAATAATTACAATTATTTTTGAATTTTCTTATAATTTGGAATTTTGATAATGTTTCTGAAAAGATAAAAAATGGAGAAAAAATAAAACTCATGATTCGCGGCAACAAAAATGAGAATTTCATAAAAAAAACAAATATTTACAATTATTTTAGAATTTTCTTACAATTTTGAATTTTGATAATGGTTCTGAAATTATAAAAAATGGAGAAAAAATAAAACTCATGATTCGCAGCAAAAAAAATGACAAAAAATGAGAATTTCATGAAAAAAAAAACAAATAATTACAATTATTTTTGAATTTTCTTATAATTTTGAATTTTGATAATGTTTCTGAAAAGATAAAAAATGGAGAAAAAATAAAACTCATGATTCGCATCAAAAAAAGGATAAAAATGAGAATTTCATGAAAAAAAAACAAATAATTACAATTATTTTAGAATTTTCTTATAATTTAGAATTTTGATGTTTCTGAAATGATAAAAAATGGAGAAAAAAATAAAACTCATGATTCGCATCAAAAAAAGGATAAAAATGAGAATTTCATTTAAAAAAAAACAAATAATTACAATTATTTTAGAATTTTCTTATAATTTTGAATTATAATTAGAAAGTAAATGTTTCTGAAATGATAATAAATGGATAAAAAATGAAACTCACTCGAAAATTTTGCCCAAAAGTGGTCTTATCAATTCAGTACTTTGCTGGGGTAAAGCTGTCAGACAAGTTTCGAAAAGTCTCAAAACAACGGTGATTTCGGCCTCTTTCATGTCACTCATCCGAGACTTAATCGTCTCGACAACGAGGGCTCCGTATTCGCAGAGAAATTCGACCGGATTGAGCAAAACGTATGCTTTGAGGATGTCGACCCACAGGCGAAG
The DNA here is from genome assembly GCA_037952995.1 of Hyposoter didymator. Lineage (NCBI taxonomy): Eukaryota > Metazoa > Arthropoda > Insecta > Hymenoptera > Ichneumonidae > Hyposoter > Hyposoter didymator. The sequence continues at coordinate 918,400 of JBAJMU010000007.1, forward strand.
GTATTCCGCCGAACAGTCTGTGTCGTTCCAACAAGAATAATTAATACTCATACAGGACGATGGAAAAAAAAATGGCATAAATATTAATAAATAGCAAAATGGAGAAACGTATACTGACCGACAAAGGCCGGGAGGTTTTTCAACAATCCCATGATTCCGGGAGTCGAAGTGGACGCAGTTTCCAACAACGCGAGCCAAAGTTCGAGGCCATCTTCCATAAGATAAACGTGACCGTCTTGGTTAACGTCGCAACTGAAAGCAACCACCGCGACGACTAAAGGCTCGATGCTGACGTTATCCGGACCCAGAGCCTTTCCGAATATCCGACGAAAATCGCATTTAACAATAAATTTGCCAATTCGTTTGGTAGAGAACGATAAAAAAAGGAAGAAAAATAAAATGGTCACTCACTTTGGCCAAGTGGACGAGGGTCGAGGCAATTGCGCAGCGGAGCATGTTGTGCTCCTCGGAATGTTGCCAAAGCTCGGGGAGAAAGGCGACGAAAGAGTTGAGATAAGGTTTTATGTCGCAGCCAACGCGTTTGATCATGAAGGACATTACGCAAAGGACTCGCATCTAAAAAAAAGGGGCGAGGAGGGGGGGGGAGGGCAAGATTATTGCGATGAGCGAGAGAGCGATAGAAATAAAGATCGAGATGGAGGTACGCGGGAAAACAAACCAAATAACCTTCGAGTCGGATTCTTCGGTTTCCTTGAGAAGGCTGAAAAGCATGTAGAACGCTTTTTCCAAAAATGGCTCAATCTCGGCCTTTTGGAAGTCGAAACTGTCGATGAGCAATTTGAGGGCGTCGCTCGCTGCTAATCTTACGCAGAGATCCTCCCCTGGACTGAGCGACAGGACCATCATGTCGTAAGCTTCCTGCCTCAGGTTCGGACACAATCGAAAATCTATCCATCGGCCCATCAGCCAACAAACTCTTCTTCGTATTATTCTGTAGTTGGTGTCCCGCGACTTGAGCTCTTCTTTCAAAACCGTTGAAAACCATTGTTCGATATCAACCTGCGATCACATCGATTACGAATTATTTTTGTCCAATCACTCGTAATAACACGCTTTTTTTTTTTTTTTATTCATTATTTTCATTAGTGAGGACGGTGGATGCTAAATTTTCCATCGGTAGAATTTCTTTTTATTTGCACCATGTACGAATCGAGATATTTAGAAAAATCGCTATTTTCAGTAGTTTCTCGTAAGAGCGTGTGTTAAAAGTTGCAATTTTCAACATCAAATATTTCCATTTCTAAATGGTGAAGCCTCTTAAAACTTTGCACACACTTTTGTGTGAAATCGAAGAAGATTTATTTATTTTTTTCAATAAAAATCGATTGTAAATTTTTTCGAAAAATGAATTTATAAAAATCCCAATTTTCAGTAATTTCTCGTAAGAGCGTGTGTTAAAAGTTTCAATTTTCAACATTTAATATTTCGATTTGTAAATGGTGAAGCCTCTTAAAACTTTGCACACACTTTTGTGTGGAATCGAAGAAGATTTATTGATTTAAAAAAAAAAAAATCGATTGTAAACTTTTTTCGAAATATTAATTTATAAAAATCCCAATTTTCACTAATTTCTCGTAAGAGCGTGTGTTAAAAGTTGAAATTTTCAACATTTAATATTTCCATTTCTAAATGATGAAGCCACTTAAAACTTTGCACACACTTTTGTGTGAAATCGAAGAAGATTTATTTATTTTTTTCAATAAAAATCGGTCGTAAATTTTTTCGAAAAATGAATTTATAAAAATTACAATTTTCAGTAATTTCTCGTAAGAGCGTGTGTTAAAAGTTGAAATTTTCAACATTTAATATTTCGATTTGTAAATGTTGAAGACTCTTAAAACTTTGATGTAACATGGAAGAAGCGCTTTATTTACCCACCTCGTAGTGAAGGAAAAATGATGAGAGGCCGATGGCGTTGTAAACGGCATCCTTGACCAAGATGCTAGGCAAATCGTTGGGATCTGCTGGCTGGTGATGCCGCTGCAAGAGATCCTTCAAGACGGTCGTGGGAACACGGTCGAAATAGTGGATGAGCGCCATGAAAATAGGCTCGGCACATCGCTGTTGATGACAATTCATTGTCAAATTCCCCAAATTCATTACAAAACATAAAATATATTCCAATCAATTCGTGCAATTTTCAATACAAAAAAAATGTCGAAAAAGGAAAATTCCGCAAAAATGACGTTTTTTTTACAAAAAATGATGCAGAAATTGTAATTTTCAATTAAAAATTAAAAAAAAAATACTACAATCCATTTCCGACCTTTTTCATAACGACCTCGATGATTCCATTCAATTCATGCAATTTTCAATACAAAAAAAATGTCGAAAAAGGAAAATTCCGCAAAAATGACGTTTTTTTACAAAAAATGATGCAGAAATTGTAATTTCCAATTAAAAATTTAAAAAAAAATACTACAATCCATTTCCGACCTTTTTCATAACGACCACGATGATTTCATTCAATTCGTGCGATTTTCAATACAAAAAATGTCGAAAAAGGAAAATTCCGCAAAAATGACGTTTTTTTTTTACAAAAAATGATGCAGAAATAGTCATTTTCAAATTAAAATTCAAAAAAAAGTGTCTGGCTTACCCTCAAACTGTATTTCCACGCGTCGCGAACGTCTTCGACGGCTGAAATGGCAGGAGAAATAAAAAAGAGCAGTTAGAAGTTTGTTACGCGGTAGGAATTGGCGAGAGGGAGGGAAAAATGAATTTGGCTGGGTGGTAGATGGAGAATTGCAAGAGATGGTTACCAAAGTTCTCGGGATCGGTGTCCCAAAGTTCGAGATCTGCTGGAGTTAGTAAAAAATAGTGGGTGACCAATCTGTAGGAAACTTCTCTCAAGATTTCGTCGGTGAAAAAGTCCTTGCGCATGCGATCTGCTCGTGGGGTTAAATCTTGGAATTCTCCGTCCTCTGCGGAAGTACAGAGTTGTTAGTTATTGGATAAATATTGGAAACTCGTGAGGAGCGATTGAAGGGGAAAGAAAAAGCGATGCTCAACTGAACCGTGAATCCAGGATATTTCCCGCCTTCGGTAACTTGAGTAAAAGAATTCCCTTGAGCATTCTCAAACACTGAATATTGAATCTCTCGAACGTCAACGGCTGACCAGCGTCGGTGAAACAGTAAAAAACTATGAACTCGAGGGACCTCGGTATTAGATCGACATAGCACTTCGGATGGTCTTCCATTACTCCCAACAACACTTTTGTCAAGTGAATTATAAATTTGTCACAAACTTCCATATGGATTCCTCGCGATATCAGTGTTTTTCCTGTCAAATTTTAAATCACATTTTTTCAGTCAAATTTATACTAAAAATCACATTTTTATAGTAAAGATCAAATTTTATGCCAAAAATTACATTTTCGTGATGAAAAACGAATTTTTACAGCAAAAATTACATTTTTTCAGTCAAATTTATCATAAAGATTAATTTTTTCCGCCAAAAATTACATTATCCTTGGGAAAATGCAATATTTTCAGTCAAATTTTTAGTAAAAATCCATTTTTTCCGCCAAAAATTTCATTTTTCTCGTGAAAATCTCATTTTTCTAGGAAAAATCAAATTTTCTGGCAAGGTAACATTGCCCTGGGGAAAATTAAATATTTTCAGTCAAATTTCTGGTGAAAATCTCATTTTTCAAGTAAAAATTCAATTTTTAGCGAAAAATTACATTATTCGCGTGAAAAGCAAATTTTTCCAATGGAAATAACATTTTTTCAGTCAAATTTCTAGTAAAGATTAAATTTCTCTACTAAAAATTGAATTTTTTTTCGTGAAAATCTCATTTCTCTAGCAAAAATCGAGTTTTCTGTCAAAAATGAAATTTTTCCATATAAATTATCAATTTTCTAGTAAAATTTTAATTTTTCTAGCATGAAAATAGTGGGTTGTGCGGAACGAAGACAAAAATGAATATTTGAGCAGCAGAAGGTTGAAAATGGAAAGAAAGCGTAGAGCGAAACTCACTGCATTCGAGAGTAGTTCTGGCTCGTTCAAAAATCACTTCCAAGAAAAGCATTTCTTGTTGAGTGTAGGAGGTTTTGCCTCGTCGAACGGTGAGAAGCCTGAGAATCTTGAGAAGCAAGAAGGCTTTTTCCATTTGTTCTCTGAGCTGATGAGCATCCGCGCCGTTGGAGGCCAATATGAGGAAAGATTCTATGTACGTGTTCCACAGATTGAGGATAAAGGTGGAGATGTTGGCGGCGAGTTCCTTGAACAGTCTCGTGTCTTCGGGCAGACATTTGCAGGACAAAGCTTTGATGACTCTGTGAAGAGTCAACATGGCGCGATGTTGTCCGAGCGAGCTTTGTCCTCCGGTGGCTTCCAAGAGTGTGGGAATGAGAGTGTTCCATTCTCTGGGACAATCGAGTCTGCGGAGGAAAATGGTGAATTCTTTGTATTTCTCTGTGCGCAGCGACATTTCCGCGTTTTTTTCACGCACCTCGCGATTCTGGAAACAACGACCGCGAGCTGAATCGCCAAGTTGTCCGCCGGTTCCTCAAAATTAGCGATCAGACGTTGCCGGAGGAATTCTTTCTCGTCCTCGGCAATGGCGCTGCGACAAAAAACGGCGCGTCAGAGATTTATTAAAAAAAGCGCGAAATCTGGATTTTGGCCGATCGAGCGGTCGCCTCGTTACTCACTTCTGAGCGGTTTTCCTCCAATATCTTTCGACTCCGTTCTTAAAACATATAACAGCCATCCATCGGACGTTGAGGGGCGAGGAATGATTGGAAAAGATACTCTAGGAAAAAAAAGCGCGCGGTTTACACAATTTTGAGCGTTCCATCGCAATTGGCAGAGCGACGTGAATTTCCCTGTCGACCGGGAGAGACGGACTTACGTATAACGCCGTGTAAAAGCCTCTCTCCGTTTCCCATTGCTTTAAAGTCTGTTCGGCCGGTTTGAGCTCTTTAGGATCTTGGCTACAGGCCTGTTGCAGAACTTGCATGAGAGCGGTGTCCATCCTACCTGTTTATGGTGTGGCCCGGTAAAGATTATTTGCTCGAATGTTCGATAGGTTGAGTTGTTTTTCGGATAAACGCGAAAGCACGTCTCGAAGAGATAAGTCGCGACGATAAATGTGGAAATGATGTGGAAAGTTGTATCAAACGCGTCGAAACGATTTGTTGTCGATAGAGCGAAATAATGGGAACGTCAGAAACGTAACATAACCTCCTCGATCTCGAAAAATGTGAATTCTAACCTAAAAAAAAGGTTGCGGATCCCTATTTGTTTACGTTTTACCTTGATCAATGAGAGTGAGTCCGCGAATGTCTTCGATAATCTCCATATCGAGAGTTTTATTTGATTTTTAACGATAAATCGATTGACGTATCGCGAGAAAAAAAGTATCAACGAAAAAGTCAAATTCGCCCGTGGTTCCCGTGCATCGGCGGCATTCCGGTATATTCGTCACTGCCGACAAAACCTCGTCTCTCTCTCTCTCTCTTTTTGCCTTGCTACGCGTACGCACTGTCTCCTCGGACGAGACAATCTTCACACTCGACTTTTAATTCCGCGCTGCACTTGGACGCGTTTCTTTCCATTTATTCATTCTACTAAATACCCGACACGAGAGACCATGACCGCGAGCACCTTCCTTCTGACCTTCCCGAATTAGCGCACGTACTTTTATTCTCCACAATCTTTCTCTTTCTCTGCTAATAATCTCGCTGCTCTCACGCAGTTACGCTCTTATACACGCGGCGCGGTGGCGGAGGCGGTACTCGCCCGATATGCGTGCGTGTCAATGAATTATTACGCAAATGGTATTTGTTCAACATCATTACGAAATATATACGATTCGATATTTTTATTTTTCAATCATAAAATCCGAGAATTAATGCGCCAAAGGTTATCGAGCAGTTTTTTTTTCTCGCGTCTGCTTGCTGCTGCGTCGGAGCTGCACCTCGCACGCGACGTCGGCACGATGAGTGTCGTCTCGTGCGCAAGATTTTAAATTCAGGGGATTTTTTATGAGATTTCCAACAAATCCCTTGTCCACGTTTTTTACCAGAGAATTCGAAATATTCGCGCAAAATTGAAAATCCGATTTCCGGTCAAAGGCGCCGCCTCGTGGTGTCTTTGGGAACTGCGCCCGCAACCGGCGTAAAGCTCGTCGCAGGGAAGCAATGTTTTTAAATTACCGCACGCGATCAAGATGAAGCTACGAACCCGCTGATTTTTTTCAAGTTCCTCGTACTTCCGGGAGCATGACTTTCGCGAAATTGCAATCAAAGAGTTACCATGAGGAGCGCTCGAAATATTTCATCTGTATTCTCAAAATAACCCGCGCGATTTTTTGCTGAAGGCGAAAAAAGAACCGGCGCGCTCGCTCTCTTGAAAAGTGACCGAAAATCGCGCGGGAACGAACGCGGGCTGGCGATCAACGNATGAGATTTCCAACAAATCCCTTGTCCACGTTTTTTACCAGAGAATTCGAAATATTCGCGCAAAATTGAAAATCCGATTTCCGGTCAAAGGCGCCGCCTCGTGGTGTCTTTGGGAACTGCGCCCGCAACCGGCGTAAAGCTCGTCGCAGGGAAGCAATGTTTTTAAATTACCGCACGCGATCAAGATGAAGCTACGAACCCGGTGATTTTTTTCAAGTTCCTCGTACTTCCAGGAGCATGACTTTCACGAAATTGCAATCAAAGAGTTACCATGAGGAGCGCTCGAAATATTTCATCTGCATTCTCAAAATAAGCCGCGCGGTTTTTTGCTGAAGGCGAAAAAAGAATCGGCGCGCTCGCTCTCTTGAAAAGTGACCGAAAATTGCGCGGGACGAACGCAGGCTGGCGATCAACGATTATTTTTAAAACGATTAAGCGAAAATAATGGAGACATTTTTTTAGCGAAAACTTCACAAGTTTCCACGCGCACGTGAATTTTTTTGCAAATTCCAAAACCGCATTTTTTTTAACGAAAAAAATTGTTACCGACGGTCGGTAATCAAGTTTACGCGAACAAAGCGTTCCAGCCGTTAGATGTCGCGATGTGTACGAAATACGAAAAGGGCCGAGAACTGGTGTATTCGCCGTGACTACCCTCGGTAAATATTTGGTTGTTTGGATCAGTCGGTGGCGACGAGGAGAAGAAAGGGTCATGCGCGTTATTTGCGCCCTTCGCCGCGTGCCTGCGAGGCGCGCATGTGCCGGGAAAAAAAACGCTGGCGTACGTACAAGTTTTTAGGGAGCGACTCGGGTCAGTGAGGAGCGAGGCGAAATGCAGATGAGTTTGATTTTCGTTGTTGGGTGGATCGTTCCGCGGTGTTTGGTCGGAATAACGTGTGATCGAGTGTACGAGGAGAAGCGATGAGAGAATTGGCCGGAAGTATAAAATAGCAGGAGGAAAATTAGGGTGGCGAAGAATACGTTAATAAAAGGAGAGAGCGCGGCGGCGGCAGTGGGTTGCTCGAGGAGAGTCGCGTCGGTAATGCCGGCGGGGGAGGAGACAGAGACAGAGAAGAGCGAGGAGCAAGCGAAACGCGCGGCGGGGTGGGGAGGGAAGAGCAGCGCGCAG
>JBAJMU010000007.1:931917-943396 GCA_037952995.1 Hyposoter didymator
CTCAAGATTAATTGCCGGTTATTACTGCGCGCCAGAGCCTTTCGGAGAATCGTGATTTTTTATTTTTTATTAAGGACCTTGTACGGCGACGGTCGAATCTTGATTTGAAAATTGAAACTTTTAACACACGCTCTTACGAGAAACTACTGAGAATTTTGGGATTTTTATAAATTCATTTTTCGATAAAAATTTACGATCGATTTTTTTGAAAAAATAAAGAAAGACTCGACGCGGAAGAAAAACAACGATTTTGGGCGCTGGGCGCGATTTCCTCTGCTACACGCGATAAATGTCGACAGTTAGATTCTTCGGTAGAGTCTCGAGTTTTCTCGTGGCAAAGGTGGCTCCTCGTCGTCGTCGTCGTGGAACAAAGTTTCTAATGGCCTCGACCGAGCCCGCACCAGGCGGCACACCATGCCGCGCGCGTTTGCCTCTGTGAAAGAGCGCCGAGCGCACGCTCTTTACACTCTCGGAGCAATTAACCCGCGGCTGGTTCGCCAAGCGTGTGCGCGACTTTGGGACTCCGCGAGGAGAAATGAGCCAGAGTTTTCAAACTCCACGGGCGCGAGCGAGGCCCTCGCGCTCTTCACAACTTTGAAAAATTGTCTTACGATCCACCCATCGGACATACTTCCGAACGATTTCAGAAAAAAATACAAACTCGCCGTTCGGCCGTTCTATCGCCACGAAAACCTCCGATTAATTTATTTTTTCTAACGATTTTTTTTTTCTAACGAATGAGTTTTAATTTCCGAATTTTTCATCAATTTTTACAGAAAAAATGGGGCGGAGTACACACTTGGGTCAAAATGACCCCGAGTCTTAATAACATCGCCGAATAATAAGCAAAAAAGTTTGAGTTTTCGAATTTTTCATCAATTTTCACAGAAAAATGGGGCGGAGTACACACTTGGGTCAAATTGACCCCGAGTCTTAATAACATCGCCAAATAATAAGCAAAAAAGTTTGAGTTTTCGAATTTTTTATCAATTTTTACAGAACAATGCGGCGGAATACACACTTGGGTCAAATTGACCCCGAGTCTTAATAACATCGCCAAATAATAAGCAAAAAAGTTTGAGTTTTCGAATTTTTCATCAATTTTCACAGATAAATGGGGCGGAGTACACACTTGGGTCAAATTGACCCCGAGTCTTAATAACATCGCCAAATAATAAGCAAAAAAGTTTCAGTTTTCGAATTTTTCATCAATTTTCACAGAAAAATGGGGCGGAGTACACACTTGGGTCAAATTGTCGTTATGTTAGGAGAATGCACTTGGTTAGCGAAAGTTATTTACTGCTGCTCGGGATACGCTTGTTTTTTTTTATTTTTATTATTATTATTATTACCGCGAGAGGCAGATGCTCGCGCGGAGAGGCTCCTGTGAAATTTGTTGCGATACGTAATCGCGCAACGGGCACGCGAGATGCGGACGTTCGCGATCGCTGCGGAGCTCCAAGGTCGAAATTCCCGTTTATTCTTCTTGCCAAGGAAATTCTGCGCAATCGCACGCGCGTTATTATTCACACCGTGGCCTTTGTTTTCGTTACTATTGCGTTATTGTTATTAATTATCGGCGATCGTGCTGTGGGGGAATAATTAGCACACGCGAATCGACCATTTCCTGCTCGTCGTCATTTTCGTCGCGATCTCTCTCGTAATTTATGATTGTTCGCGAGAATAACGCCGCCGCGTGTGTGTGTTTCTTCGTGGATATTTAATTCTCGCGGAAATTTGTTTGCCCCGAGATTCGCCTCTACCGATTCGATGTTTCTACCGACTTCCGGTCCGCACCAACAACCATATCATTTCGTTATTAAATCATGCTCTTTCCGCTCGGACACCCTACCATCCCGCGCCCGCTCCAATAACAACAATGCAACGACAAACTCCCTCCTTCCTTTCACGTACTCCATGCCGCCAACGCACTCTCTCCCCCGCGCCCAACGCTTTTACGATCTCAATATTTTTTTGCGGTTTTCTCAGCCTCTCGATAACTTTGGTTTTTTGTTTTGCACCTGGAGATTCAGAGCGGCGGACTTCGGGCGATTCGAAAAACGTGCGCGCGACACGTTTTTTTACTTTTCCGGGTTCTCTCGAGATTTGTGATTCGTTTGGTACACTGAGAGGAACATTTTGGTGGATACGTTTGTCTAAATGTTTTTTTTTGTTGATAATTTCGTAAATTTTGTCGTTGCAGCGAGAAATATTCTTGAAAGTCTCTCCGGAGAGCAAATTTTTGTCGTTTCTATTGTTGATTTTGCTGACAGTTTCGTTGGAAACGAAAAATACTGCGAAAATAATGGAAATTTTGAAAATATACAAAAATATTTGGTTTACCATTTTAAACGAAATATCGAGGTTTTTCAAAAAAATTTAATTTCCAATGTATCGTCGTCGCGGTTTCCCTCGTTGAAATCGTCGTTTGCCAAGACTCTCGCACTGCTCAAGATTCGGAGCTGATCGCGCGCGAAATCGATTACGAGAAAGAACATTTCCGTGTCGCGATTTTGCGTGTATAGATTTCCGGTTCGCACTTTTGGCAGGCGAAGCATCGTTCTCTCTCTCTCTCTCTCTTTCTCAACGCGGAAATCCTCGGGGTACCCGGAGGGTACCCCGAGGAGTCTCGCGTGCCAAGTGATCCGGTCATTCCACCGCCGCGCGCGCGCAATCACTTTTGGCACGCGGAATACTGCGCTCTCAAGTTTTCAATTCTCTCGCGCGCACTCGCGAGCGGCGACGCTTCGCAACGTTCTGCTGTGCACTCGGACGGGATGCCCCGCACGTTCAGCTCTTCGCGAATTCTGACTGATAGTCCGTGTATCGCTGCGGAGCCCCGAAAGGTCGTAAAAGTCGGCGATACGCCGCGCGCGCAAAACGATTGCTTTTCATTTTTCATTTATTTCGTAAATTATTCTTACGGCGATGCGTCTCGTCGAATTTATACGCTCGTTCGGCGATCCACTCGGTCCGCTGTCCATTATCCAATGTTTGTCTCGGTTCGTTGAAATTTACCGAGTTTAATAAAAAAACAAAAGGCTGGATCCGGTTCGGGGAGCCAAACGCTTTCGTGGATCGAGCGGAAACGCGCCCCCGCGCACGCTCGACATCCAATATTTCCTCATCCGCTTTATATTTGCTGTTCGCGTATGTCATCACGTCCCAATTCGATAGACAACCAACGAGATTTCATCTCTCATTGCGTTATGACTTTATGTCCATCCAAATGGTCGCGGAACGACTGCGCATCATCAATTCGCTCGTTAAATCATTTATTCCCTGCTCCACGATCAACAAACGCGAAATTAACGGCTTGAGCGTGTCCGGCGGGCGAGGAAACTTGATTCGACTATTTCTAGGGCAATTGTTCGTTTTTATACGTTTTCGACGATTGCGAAGGCGTTTCGTGCATAGCTGGCGATTCCGCAGCCTCGTAATGTCTCGAAATAATGAAATATTTCCATCTTTTTGCCTGCGAGAGGGAAAGCCCCGAGTCGACGAGTTTCGCTCTCTCTCGCGCGTAAGTGATGCTCGTTGATGGTCTCGTACGATGTGCCCGTGATTACGGCATCGCGGGCTGACAGCGACGGCAAAAGTTGCGGCTCTATCGCCCCCGAACCGGCTTCCGTTTTTCTTTTCCCTGCGCTTGGCTCTCTCTCGTCCGATCGACGTCGTAGAGCTGCTTCTCGTGCTTTTCGGTCTGTTCTCGCGCGGGAGAAAAGACACGCCGAAGGAGAGCGTGAGAAACGGGAGTTGTCCTCGTTTCTCCACAGGACCAAATATCCGGATACAGTCTGTGTGTCTACGTGTGTCCACACATTTGCTGTCGCGCTCCGCGTCTTTCGACTGCTTTCGTCTTTGGGAGCTCAACCTTTCGTCTCTCGTTTTCCGCGCCAGCTCCGTCGTCGCGACTCTTCCAATCAAACTTTTAGACACTTCTCAGCACCCTGCACGTACTCTTCGTGCACTCGCTTATTCGTACGAATGATGTGGCGCGAAGTTTGCATCGCGTTGGAAAACGCAACGAAAAATTGACTTTTTAAATAATTAATGCGATCGTTGCAATTTTTCTAGTAAATTTCTAGTAAATATTTCTTGTTGGAAGATTAAAAATTGAAATTATGAATTAAAATTTATTTGGCCGGGTCAATTTGACCTAGTGTGTACTCCGCCCGCTTTTCGCTATAAAAATCGAGAAAAAAATTCGAGGAATTTTCTTTTTTCTGTTTAAATATTAATAATTGCAATTCCCAAGTAAAACTTTGTCCGGGTCAATTTGACCCAGTGTGTACTCCGCCCGTTTTTCGCTATAAAAATCGAGAAAAAAATTCGCGGAATTTTCTGTCTTTTGTTGAAATGATAATAATTGCAATTCCGATGTAAAACTTTGTTCGGGTCAATGTGACCCAGTGTGTACTCCGTCCGTTTTTCCATAAAAATCTTGAGAAAACTATTTCGTTCGATTATTTATATTTGTAATTACGATTCGACACTTTGTTCGGGTCAATTTGACCCAGTGTGTACTTGGTCCGGTTTTCAAATAAAAATCTCGAGAAATTTTAATTTTTCGAATATTAATAATTGAAATTTCGATTTCGGGAAATATTTTTTCGGGTCAAAATGACCCAGTGTGTTGGAATAATATGAACGATCGATTAAACGAAAATTTTGACATTTTTCTGTTACAGATTCGAATAGCCGCGGGAGTGAAATTCAAAATTATCGAGTTGGAGGACGCGTTGGCTGGTGATAAAAATCTTATGCGCTCCGGAGCTGTTTTTAATAATCGTGTGTCGCTTCGATAATCGAATAGAATTTTGAATCACACCGTCGTGATCAAAGTGTCGCGTGCCGCGTTTATAAATTCCGATGCTTGTGATTGTACCCCGCGAAGTGGATAAATCGAGAAACCTTCGATTTTGAGCTCGTCCTCTCGACGCTTCCTTCCGACGTCGCGCCTTTCACCGCGCGCCAAACCAAAAATCAGAGCAACCAGCTGTTCCTTTCGTTTCTCTCCTCCCTCCCTCCCTCTCGCCTCCTGTGTGTTTGCCTTGCCACTCGCGTGCCCACGCGACTCTCCGCGTACGTCTTTATAAAATTCTGGATTCGTGCCAACGCGGTCGGGGGTGAGCAGCGTGTCGAGGACACGCGATCCACCACGTTACGCGCTTGACTACGTTCTCGTAAATAAAAGAAAAAGGATCGCACGCGGTTTCGGAATCTGAGAAAATTCTTTTTCCCTTTAATTTTTGGGATTTTATGGAATTTTTGCAAACGCGAAGAATCGAGCCTCGTTCGTCATCTCGATCCGAACCCTCCATGGAAATTAACGTTTCCCCTTCGCTCCGCTTCTCCGCTTTTTCCTTATCCTTCGGCTCCTCGAACCTCCTGCCCCGTTGATTCTCATCGGCCCGCCCCACGACGACCTCGAGCCTCGTGCTCACTGCGAATAAATACAAAGAAACAACCCCCCGCGCGAGTGTAACAGCTGCAAAATGCGAGCCACGATCTTCTTCCTCTTCGTCGGCTTTCTCGCTTTCGTCGAGAAGGTCGCAGCAGCTTCCTCCTCACGACCCAGACCCGCCACCGTCTACATGAATGAATTCGCTGTTCACGTTCCCGAAGGCGATCAAGTCGCTGATGAAATCGCTGCCAAACACGGATTCCACAACAAGGGACAGGTAAGAAAACAACAAAACGCATTTTTGTCAGTCTCGTTTATTTTGTTTGTCAAATTTTCAGGAAATTTTTACTTCTCGTATTTAGAGGAAGCTGCGGGAGGGGGAAAATATTTTTTGCTCCATTTTTCAAAGTAAATTCGGGCGAAATATCGCAAAACGTCGAAAAAGCATATTTTGAAATAATTCTCGGAGAATTTTGTTGGAATTTCTTGAAAAATACGAATTTTACGGAATTTTGAAATTTTCAAAAAAAGCCTGTCGTTTTTTTTATGAATGGTATTAAATTTTTCGATTTTTCGAATTTCACGAAAATCTGAGTCTTTTGAAAAATCGTCCAAGGCCTCTAATTTTAAATTCATCATTCATATTTTCAATATTTAGCCGACTTCGTAAATCGAATGGAAAAAAATGAATTTTAAAGTTTTGACGATTTTTTTCATTTTCCGATTTATTGAGATTTAAAATTTCAAGATTTAGTTACTAATTTTTCTTTTTATAAATAGAGTTTCATAATAGGAAGGTTGGTATTGAATTTGGAAAATATCGATCGAACGGTTTAAATTTTCTGATTTTTCAAATTTTCAAAAAATCTGAATTTTTCAAAAAATCGTCCAAAGTTGTCGAAATTACGAAAGCCTGCGAGTTTGCATGACGTTGTAAAAACTTTTAGCAGTTCCCGCGCATCGCGGTTTGTTTCTCCTCAGCGGTCAATTGTTTGTTTTTTTTTTTCTAATTTTTTCGTCACGTTTTTAATCACGAAATTTGCATGCCGCGTATTTACATCGTGCGAGCAGGCCAAATATTCGTTGTCGAAATGTGTGAAAAAAGCTTGTCGAGAGCGCGACGACGTTTCGCGGTGTGTGCGAGAGTCGAAACTCCTTTATCCCTTTGTGCGGTAAAGAGAAAATACAGGACACCGCGCGGGGGGGCACAAGCAGCGCGAGTCGAATCCCATTTCTCATTGGCGCGAGTGCTTTTTCGTCCTTTCTCTTTTGTACCGCTGGTGGGTCGGTCCGCGGCGCATATATACTCGCGATTTTGTTGCCGGCGCACTCTCGCTCTGCTGCCGGAAAAAAAACTCACGCTCCGCGATCTCGAAAAGAAAAAAAGGACAAAAAAAAAACACACGCGACGGCCAAAAGTTCCGTACGACCCGTTTTAGCTCGGGGCAAAAATCGGATTACGCGTTTTTTTCTTTTTTTCGTATTTTTGGATGCACCGCGGCGATGCACTTGGTGCGTCCGTGCGATTTTACTCTCGCGCGCGCGTCATGAGTGACAAGCACAACGAGAAAATCAGCTTTCCCGTGGCTATCGACCAGAGTCTCCCTTCAAATTGAAACGTCACTCAATTTTTCTTTGCCCCGATGACGTAATAATCGAAATCAGATCTTTTCGTTTGTCGAGAAAAAAAAATGGAATTTTTTTTTTTTTGCAAATCGTGAGCGGAAGAAAAATATTGTTGCTCGGATGTCAATTTTTTTTTTTTTTACTGTGGCCCCTTCGCCCGAGACCGCGAAGGATGGAAATCGATACCGAGCAACATCTTTGTCTGTTGCATGAGAAATAAACACAGAGCGAGAAGAGGAAAATGCGCCGCTGCATGCTCGTCCCCCCTCGCGATGTCACAGCTCGTACGTGTAACGTTGAGCAGCCCAACAAATCCGTTTCTCCGAGAGAGCGAGGAACGAATTTACCGTTGCCTTCTCGCGCCTTGGCGAGTTTCGATCTTCCGTTGTCTATAGCACGCGGGAAAAAAAAGAAAAGAAAAAAGAAAAAACAGGCGTCGCTCTCTCCCTCGGGGACTCGAACGTCTCGTTCGTTCGTAACACTCGGTCATACTGTCTAGCACAACGAATGCCACGGAGAGAGAGAGAGGGACAGAGTGGCTAGTAGTCTTTTCTTACGCCGCAGCAGCTTCACAACTCCGCTATTTATCCGCTCTTCGTCGTTCCTGTCCGGAGCAATCCACCAATCACTAATGGATGCACGCGACGGACGTTCTCTCTCTCTCTCTCTCTTTTCTCGCATTTTCTTTTCGTGTGTCTGTGTCTTTTGTTTTATTTTCTGTTCGCTCGCGAGCAACGGGTTCTCGAAGATTCTCATTGAGCGCAACGAGAATGCGGGACAGTTTTGCTTGCCATGGGAAAATTTAAACTCCAGAAACATTGAAAGAAAATGACATTAATTTTCCAAATTGTAAAAATAGGAAAAATTGTCGTTTTGGAAATTGCTGGCGCTTTGGGTCATTTTGACCCGGACAAACTTTTCCAGAAGTTGGAATTTCAAGGATTAATATTCGAACAACAAAAGTTTCAGTTTCTCGATTTTTTCCTTCATTTTTATAGAAAAATTGTGGCGGAGTACACACTTGGGTCAAATTGACCCGGGGTCTCAATAGCGTCGCCAAATGGAAATGTATGTATCAAAGGTTCATTGAGAATCGTGATTTCAAGGAAATTGCTGGTATAAACATCCCTCTGACACACTGGGTCATTTTGACCCGGAAAAACTTTTCTAGAAGTCGGAATTTCAAGTAATTAATATTCGAACAACAAAAGTTTAAGTTTCTCGAATTTTTTCCTTCAATTTTATAGAAAAATTGGGCGGAGTACACACTTGGGTCAAATTGACCCGGGGTCTCAATAGCGTCGCCAAAAATGTATCAAAATATATAATAAAAGGTCCGATAAGAATTATCTTTGTATAATTATATCAGTTTTCTCATCGATATTCATTTCGATTCATCAACAGTCTATGCAACGTCAAGTTTCTTTTCATATCCGTCGAGTTACGAACGATTTCGTTCGTCAACGATAACGGGACAGTCTTCTTTGCCATTGGGAAAGAAAATTTAATAGAAAAATTGAAANCTTCTCGCGCCTTGGCGAGTTTCGATCTTCCGTTGTCTATAGCACGCTGGAAAAAAAAGAAAAGACAAAAAAAAAAAACAGGCGTCGCTCTCTCCCTCGGGGACTCGAACGTCTCGTTCGTTCGTAACACTCGGTCATACTGTCTAGCACAACGAATGCCACGGAGAGAGAGAGAGGGACAGAGTGGCTAGTAGTCTTTTCTTACGCCGCAGCAGCTTCACAACTCCGCTATTTATCCGCTCTTCGTCGTTCCCGCCGTCCGGAGCAATCCACCAATCACTAATGGATGCACGCGCGACGGACGTTTTCTCTCTCTCTCTCTCTCTCTCTCTCGCATTTTCTTTTTGTGTGTCTGTGTCTTTTGTTTTATTTTCTGTTCGCTCGCGAGCAACGGGTTCTCGAAGATTCTCATTGAGCGAGAATGCGGGACAGTCTTGCTCGCCATGGGAGAATTTTAAATTCTAGAAACATTGAAACAAAATGACATTAATTTTCCAAATTGTAAAAATAGGAGAAATTATCGCTTTGGGAATTGCTGGCGCTTTGAATAATACATTGGGTCATTTGGACCCGGAAAAACTTTTCCAGAAGTTGGAATTTCAAGGATTAATATTCGAATAACGAAAGTTTCAGTTTCTCGATTTTTTCCTTCATTTTTATAGAAAAATTGTGGCGGAGTACACACTTGGGTCTTGTTTGCTATTGGAAAAGAAAATTTAATTGAAAAATTGGAACGATCGCATTAATTATCGAAATAATTGATAAAAAGTATATTTTTCGTTGTACATTCAACGATCCAGACTTCAGCATCATATGGAAAGGTGCACTGTGTAGCCCGGAAGTCAGATATTTCGTACGTAGCAGTGCGAATGACTTTGCTGCCTCCGATCGTGTTATTCGGGCTTTGAATAATAATTCGTGTGTTGATTCGTAGTAAGAGGATGATACACACTCGTTTGCTTAATATCGCGGAGCAAAAGGTTTGCGCGCACGCGGTAATGACAACTCGAAACGAATCGTCGTGCTGGTGCAAGCGCGTAGCAGCAATTGCATTCGTAAAGCACGAGGAGCTTCAAAGCGGCGGCGGCTGCTTCTCTGCGTCTCCTCTTCGCCGCCGCCTGCATGCAGCTCGCTCCCCGCTGGTCTCCACGATGCATCAGTTATTCAATGATTCGACGGCCCTCTCGTACAAGCTCCCAACCCAATCGCGTATCTCGAACACGTTCGATCCGCTTAAAGGGATGTTGAATCCTTCCGAATTACAGCAGCCGAGAGCTCTTGCGAGGAAATGGTGCTTCTCACATTTTCACGAGAGCGTTACGTTCGGAGCGAATTTTTTTTTTTTTTTCATTTCGAGCTGGAATTCTTTATGGAGCATCGTTGGTACGGGCTTTCAGGTATCGCGTTAATTCCATCGACATTTATTATTGATCCTTCGGTCATATCCAATTTTTATCAAGACACACTGGGTCTATTTGACCCGGAGGATATTTCAAGGGATTTTGACGGAAAAAAATTAGAAAAATAAATTTCGTTCGTATTTAATTTTTACCAGTTCGATAGACACACTGGGTCTATCTGACCCGGAGCATATTTCAAGGGATTTTGACGGGAAAAAATTAGTAAAATTATTTTCGTTCGTACGCAATTTTTACCAGTTCTATAGACACACTGGGTCTATTTGACCCGGACCATATTTCAAGGGATTTTGACGAAAAAAAAATTAGAAAAATAAATTTCGTTCGTATTTAATTTTTACCAGTTTTCTAGACACTGGGTCTATTTGACCCGGAGCATATTTCAAGGGATTTTGACGGTAAAAATTAACAAAATTCAATTGTTTAGAAAAAAATTTCCACATTTTCCAAATTCTCATGATTAGAAAAATGAATAATCAAAAATATCCTTAGTCCTTGAAAAAAAATTCAGTAGTTTTCGATTTTTTGGAATCGAATCCATAAAATTTTGTCGGGTCAAATTGACCCAGTGTCGAAAATGCTCATTTTACGTCCAAAAAAAAAAAACAAAGACAAATTTTCTCTCTAATTTCTAAAAAATCGAAATGCAAATTTTATTTGGCACACGACACAATGATAAATATATATACAGCCCGCGAGAAGTTTTGTCTTGGGATTCCTCGCGTGGTTCTGATGTACACGCGGCCCGAGCGAGAATGTGTCCTGCGTCCTCGCGCAGCTTGCCGCTGCTCTTCGTTCGGCGCTTTCCTCGTAAATATGTTAATTTCTCTCTCTCTCTGCTTGCGTCAAGTTGTTAACTATACTCGAGCAGGAGGAAGAGATGCACAGCTGGCTCTCTGCTGCTGTTATCGAATCCTCGAGCAGACAATGCTGCGCAGGGACGTAACTTACACGCAACTTAACGCTTTCATTACCTCGAATGACAAAAAGTATTTTATTTCGTATACGACACGCGCGAGAGATAAATCTTGACACAAATGGATGCACGAAGGTGGGAAAAGTCTCGTGTACTTTTGAAATAATCTCGAGTGCGAAACTTGCCGAAGGATTTTCAAGCTTCTGGAGAAATTCTCGATGCGTCTAAAAAATTAGGGATACGAAAATAAAGCGGCGAGCTCGCGACGTACAATTTTTTTTTTAATAACAAGCAAACCTTTTGCTCCTTTTTTTGCTTCCATTTCAAACCGCACACTCGCGCGTTACCCACGCGCTCGTTCTGAATTTGTCAGCACACACGTCTCCCCCGTGCACTCGCCTTGTTTTCGGACTTTTCTTTCCTGTTTGGAATTCCCTCGACCTCGCCGGTTTATCTCGAGAGAGAAAAAGTTGACGTCAAAATGCGCGTGTGATGCTTTTTTATTCTCGTCTCCCTCCCCATGCTCCTCGCGTTCGAAATGATTGTGCAATTGTGATGCTCGCTCGCTTCGTTATTCTTTCCTCATATC
>JBAJMU010000007.1:947770-980389 GCA_037952995.1 Hyposoter didymator
TTTTATTAATTATTTTATATATTATTTTTTTTATTATTTTATTTATTATTTTATTTATTCATTTATTTATTTATTTATTTATTTATTTGTTTATTATTTTATTAATTATTTTATATATTATTTTTGTTTATTATTTTATTGATTTTTTAATTTATTATTTTATTTATTTAGAAAAAAAAGCGAAAAAATGGTGTTTGGCGCGAATAATTGCCATAATTTTAAGATTCCGATCCGAAAACTGGAGATTTAAAAATTTCTTCATATTCGATAAACCGAGAAAAAAAATTGAAAAGATCGAGGCGATGCTTACGCGGCGAGTCCGTGTGATATATATCGATAAGGACGCGAGCGGGATTTGTATGGAAGCTCAAGAGTCTAGAGAGACAGTTGGAAAAGGCGAGCAGCAGCAGCAGCAGTGAGAATCGTTCAATATTTTCATCAAGGTCGAGATATATGCTGCTCGAGAGATATAAATGCATTGGGATCGAGAAAAGGCGATACGGTGTAGAAAAATCTGTAGACGAGAGGCTGATGCTGCTGCTGCTGCTGCTGCAGCACTCGTCGTCCTTTGGATATTGCTTTTTTGAGTAGGTGGAAAAAAAAGTGTATACACATCGATACAAACAATAGAAAAGGAGGCGAGTGAGAAGGTTGTACACTGTGGAGCGTGAATAAAGGCGAAAAGTCCTTCCTCGTGCAGCAGCAACAACGACGAGATACGAATCCAAGAATTTCTATAAAATAAAATCAAGTCCGAGAGACGAAGCTCGAAAGAGATTTTGATGGCGAACGATGAAAAAAAAGGGGCAAAGTGTGTGTTTGGCTCGGTGGGAAGTGGCAGAAAGTTTAGTGGCAAGAAACTCGCGACGTTGTCGAGTAAATAATGGACAAAGGTTCGACGCTCCTTGGGCTTGGCGTGAAACACTGAGTCGTGGAGATAAAAATGGGAGAGAAACAGAAAAATTAGGAATTTTCACGTGATCGCCCAGTTTGTCGGCTTTGCCTTGGGCTCGCTTCGTCTCTCGACTCGTCCTCTCCCTCTCGCGATATCTCTTTCCAATGTATGCAGGCCTTGGCACTCATTCGCGCTTACACGCACCTCCGCGTCTATATATATTTATATGTATATACAGTAGAGCATGCATGCATTATTCACATCGATGGACAATGTGTCTGGGCAGAGATTGCGCTATCGATCTCTCGCTGCTACTGTCATCCACGTTGTACCATGGGATTTCCCTCCGCGCGTTTACAACCTTTGGTTAGGGCGCCAAATATCTCTCTGGAAGGCCGCGTGTACGACGAGGACCTACGGACGCGATGGGGCGTCAAGGTATACACGGAGGCTGCGAGCCTCCGTTCTTACGCAGCGAGACTATCAAGTTTTCTTAAAAATCGTCGATATTTTCAAAATTTTCGTCATTTTTACAGTATTTTTCGTTTCTAACGAAACTGTCAGCTAAATTAACAATTGGAACGACAAAATTTGCTTTCCGAAGAGACTTTCTAGAAAATTTCTCGCCGCAGTGACATATTTTTTGGGATTATTAAAAAAAAATCGTCTAGTCGAACGTATCGAACAAAATATCAATCTTTTTCAACAAAACTGTCACATTAAAAAACGTCGATATTTCGTTGAACGTGGTAAACCAAATATTTTTTGATTATTTCAAAATTTCCGTCATTTTTTCAGTATTTTTCGTTTCCAACGAAACTGTCAGCAAAATTAACGATTGGAACGACAAAAATTTGATCTCCGGAGAGACTTTCTAGAAAATTTCTCGCCGCAGTGACAAATTTTTTGGGATTATTAAAAAAAATCGTTTAGTCGAACGTATCCAACAAGATATCGATCTTTTTCAACAAAATTCTGTTTTCAGTGATACAAAGAGCTTCTTTGCGTGCATTCGTTCGAGCTCAAGTTCAGATTGAACCATTTAGTCGATTCCCCTTTCGAACGTGCGAGGACATTTTCCCTTTCCGATCTCTCGTCGTCGCGACTCTCCACCAAAATGATCGAGTCTCCCCCGTGCGCTGGTGCAACTCAATGCATGGTCCTCGATATGCCAGCCGCGTGTATACTGATCGTGTACGACACGAGATTCTCCCCGAAGATAGACAAACCTCATCGTGCGAGAGAATACTCCGTCTTGGCTTTGCGCCCCGCTCGCCTCGCCCTCGTCCGGCTCGAGATCTCGAGCCAACTCGACCTACTCCTTGTAAGGATTTTCGTTCGATACTGTTAGCGTAACTGTGTGTTCCAAGTTGTTGCTGCGCGCGGTAATGAAGGCGCGCGCTCGAGAGATCGATTTTGCTACTGGCACGAGATCCAGTTCTGTTCACCGAGTTCTCTCGCAGCTTCGCGGCTCTCCATATGGTTCTGTTATATCCGCGTGCACACCGCGCGCGACAGACCCAAGAGCCAGCAGAGACCGTCTCGAGTCTCTCTAACCGCGAGCGCGCTTTGCGCCTGTTACTCTGTGCGCGCGATCGGACAATTCCCTGTCTGGCAGAGTTAATTGCGCCCGATCTGCTCGCACAGCAGCAGCAACTCCTTCCATCACAATATTTCGTAAATTGCTTGAGAAATTCTAACTAGTTCCGAGCTCCGATTCCCTTGGAGTAAATATATCTTTTGGGGATACCGTCCCTTTTCCATGCGCGCGCGAAACACTTATCAATCTTCTCGCATCTACCGTCCGTCTGTATTCTGCTCAAGTTTCGATCGTTGCAAATTAACGAAAAATGTTTTTTTATTCGTTATTTTTGATAATTCGTGGAATCGTTTTTATTTTTCTAGTTTTTTAATTGACAATAGAAATTTTGTTGATGGGATTGCAATGAATATCGATGTGGAACAAATAATAAAATTATACAATTATCTTTCCTAATGAACCTTTGATTTGTAGATTTTTATCTAGCGACCCTATGGAGACCTCGGGTCAATTTGACCCAGTGTGTACTTCGGCCCCATTTTTCTATAAAAATGGAGGAAAAATTCGAGAAACTGAAAATTTTGTTGTTCGAATATTAAAAATTGAAATTCCTACTTCTGGAAAAGTTTTTCCGGGTCAAAATGACCCAGTGTGTACTCCGCCCCCATTTTTCTATAAAAATGGAGCAAAAATTCGAGAAACTGAAAGTTTTGTTGTTCGAATATTAAAAATTGAAATTCCAACTGCTGGAAAAGTTTGTCCGGGTCAATTTGACCCAGTGTGTACTCCGCCCCCATTTTTCTATAAAAATGGAGAAAAAATTCGAGAAACTGAAAAATTTTGTTGTTCGAATATTAAAAATTGAAATTCCAACTTCCGGAAAACTTTGTCCGGGTCAAAATGACCCAGTGTGTACTCCGCCCTCATTTTTCTATAAAAAATGGAGAAAAAATTCGAGAAACTGAAAAATTTTGTTGTTCGAACATTAATAATTGAAATTCCAACTGCTGGAAAAATTTGTCCGGGTCAAAATGACCCAGTGTGTACTCCGCCCCCATTTTTCTATAAAAACGGAGAAAAAATTTGAGAAACTGAAACTTTTGTTGTTGGAATATTTTTAACTGCTTCCGGAAAAGGATGTTCGGGTCAAAATTACTTGGAGGGAGGTTTATGTAAATACAAGCAATTCTCGGAACGATGATTTTTTATTTATTTTGTAAATTTGCACATTAATGACGAATTTTCTAGTAAATTTGTTTTTCCTATGGCAAAAAGACTGTTTCCACTATCGTATGGCTTAAAAAAATGATGAGAGTTTTCGTTGGATTCGAAGGATGCGAACTTCGACATCGTCTGCTGCGTGATATTTCTTGGTTTTTTCTCCGCACCTCCCTGCGCGACGATGTTTGAATAATAATACTAATTAGTAAACCGCTCATTCATCGCGCTACGATCGTCAGGCACGAAAGGATCGTGGCACGATTCACACCGCGCAGCGACTCAAGGTTCCATTCAGTTGCTTTTCTATTCATAAGAAAAAAAAAAAGAAAAAAAAAAGAAAAAAAAACAAAGAATAATCAAGGTTCAGTAAAAATTTGTTCAACTCGCTGGCGCGTTAATGAATACACATATTTTTCTACCCGAAGATAAAAAACTGGTCGAGCGTTGGACTCGTTTTTTCTCGCTCCGTCGGTTGCGAGAGACTTATTCAAAAATTAATGCTCGCCGCTAAAAGCATTTTAATGGCCGCCATACGCGGCGAGCTAGTTATTCCGTCCGCGACCTAATCCTCCGTGTTGCCTGCCCCGGAAAAACTTACACATCGCGGATTTCTCCGTGTTGCTTCGCTAATTTTTAAAAAATTACAAATTCCCTCTCTCTCTTGCTCGCGTGCATCGCTCGCTCGCTCGTGGATTTAGCTTGTCCAACCAAAGTGCAACGACACGAGAGATAACGGGATATTGAGAGTGAGCGGCCCAGCAGCAGCGGCGGCGGAGCTCTGTCGAAGAAAAAGGAGCGAAAATTTCGAAGAGCGGATTAAAGTTTTTACTTATACCCGCGGCAGTCACGACCAACTCCGCGCGGAATCCCTTTTTTTTTATCTCTCTCTTTCACTTCCTTCGGCCCAATATAGCCGCGTGCATTTTTCCTTTTCTCTCGTTCTCTCTCCGTCCGCTGTCGATGCTTTTTGCTTTATCTCATCGCGCTGTTTCATCCATTATTACGAGTCTGTGGAATATCGCGGGAGGAAAAATAGTAGCGCGCGGAACATCCATATCGATTATTCATAAAAAAAACGTCGGATGCTGCGCGAGAGAAAAATCTTATCGCTCTCGGTCCACCGCACCGTGTGTGTGCGGCTTTTCTTTAGCTGTCTGCTCGCGCGTTTCCTTCGTGTCGCTTCTTTTAGCCACACAGTTCGCTGCCAAACCGACTGACGATGAAAAAGTCTCGAGATCGCGTGTGTGGATGGTCCAGCAGCGCGAGCGAGAAAGAATCTTGTCTCTATCGCCCGCGCGAGCAGTTGAAAAATACAGAGACTTTGGCGACGACGAGCTCGATATAGACGCGGGCGTGCGATTGATTGATGAGGTCGCGCTGCGCCCGCATGCACTCGGCCCGATTGCTCCGCGCGATCCTGCTGCTGGACCAAAGCTCCAAAGGTAATAGACACGCGATCGCAATTGATCTCGATAAAGCTGTTTTAGGAATCGACCTCGAAATCTCTTTCGCTGTCTCTCCAAAAAGTTGATTGACGTTGGTTCGCTCCAACGTTTTTATTTTCTCTACTGCAGCAACTCCTCGTGAGTTTTTCTCTCGCTTTGCAGCTCGTAATGCTCGCGCGCGGCACCATCTGGCAACGCTCGTCCAAAGTGATCATTTCTCTTGGACGAATTATTCCGAGTGGCCTAGTCCCACGCCATGCCGCATTATATACTCGTTTCTTCTCTTTTTCTTGTTCGTCTCGCCCGGCTCTCTCCTCCTCCTCCTCCTCCTCCTCTCGCTCCGCCACGTTTTTCACTGCGCTCCTAGACGCGGATAGGATTAAGGCGATACTTCTTTGTGAGCTGTTACACCGCGCCCGCGAGAGTCTCTCATTCTCTCCTCACTTTACTTTACCGCACAGCAGCACTGCGATGATTTATGCGACGCGGGAATGGAGATGGAATTTCCTTCTTCTCGTCCCGCCCCCGCGCGCGAGACTATTAAACTCGCTGGACCGCGCCAACATGTAAATAAACCCCGAAAAGCACGTTTTCTTGTTTCTTGCCGCTCCGGAGACTTTGAAATGTCGATTGGATGCTGTGCTGCGCGGAAGAAAAGAGCATTGTCATCGAACGTCTCGCGATGCGTATCGGATATTCGCGCGTCTGCAGTTTTTTCTTTTTTTTTTTCTTTTCGGAAAGTTTGACGAGACTCGCGAGGAGCGCGCGGTTTCGGGTTGCAAATATCTCGAGCTTAATGCTCGAGAAGTCGGAGCTCGAGAGAGAGAGCGAACCCCGAGATACTGCCGCGCTACCAAGTACGAAATTATCTTTCTTCTCGAGTCTCCTGCTCGTGTTTCTCGCTCGCGTACATAGAGAAAGAAAGGAGCACGCAATATATATACTCGCGCTTCTTCTATATTCGGTTACCACGGAGACCGCGCGCGCGCGACTCTCTTTCGCGCTCTGGCGTATAGCATTGCCATATAGCTGACGCGCTTCTCTCGAGGATTTACGAGACTGAAATGGAGATCGAGTTTCCCGCAGCAGCCGCGGCGGCCGCGGGGAAGAAACAAGAGAAAAGAGCGACGACGACGCGCTCCAGGAGCAAGAGACGCGATTCGAAACTTTGGCGAATGTGTATGCACACCGCGCGAGAAACCGCGAATCGCGGCTGCGATCCGCGAACAACGCTGCGCTCTCGAATTTTGCTCGCGCGCCCCCGCGAGAACGTCTTTCTTGTTCGTCTCGCAAAAAGCTTGAGTTTCGCTCGTCCCAACTTTTCGAATCCCTACGAAATCCTTGCTGCACGACTGCTCGCACAGATTTAGTGCACGCGGGATCCCCCAGTCCCCCCCTCTCCCCGCGAAGCTAACTAGAGTCAATACTGCTCTCGCGAACGCGGAGAAAAGCTCAAAGAAAACATTGACTCGACCCCTGATCACGCCGCAAGTTGGTACAGCCGAAAGCTTCACATACGAGAATTTCTCTCTGGGATCGCGCTCGACAAAACGAACATGCTGCTGAGAAAATATCCAGATGCGCAGACTCCATTTTATATTATTGACGTTCACTGAGATCTTTCTGAAAAAAGGGAAAGAAAAAGCTGAGAAGGAACAGCAGCAAACGGACAAAATGTTCCCTCGAGACTTTTGAGACATTTTCTTGATCATTTCCGCATTTTTATTGAGTCTTAGACATTGCACTCATGGCGTAAGGTGCAAATGTGCACTTTGACTTTTCGAAATGTTGTCTCGTCCACATTTTCGTACGGATCTGAATCGCGTGGGGTACTTTTTAGGGGTAGCGCAACCTGGGCTATCGATTACGATCAAGAGAAAATTGAAAAATACGAGATATTTCGAAAACATGTCAAATTTACGAAAAAAAATTTGAAACTCGATATTTTTCGATAATTTCAATATTTTCGTTATTTTGGCAGGATATTTGGTTTCTTACTGAACTGTCAGCGAAATTAACGATTGGAACGACAAAAATTTTCTTTCCGGAGAGACTTTCTAGAATTTTTCTTGCTGCAATGACATTTTTTCGATAATTTGAAAAAAAAAAACGTTTAGTCGATCGAAATATCAATCTTTTCAACTTTTCATTTGCACTCATGTGGTGGCTGCGGGTCAAGAATAAAAAAAAAGTCTTTCCGGCGTTGCGTTCGCTTGTTTCGAAAAAAAACTGGGAAACTGCTCGTATTTTCTTGACAGCAATATCTGCCAAGCGGAGAGGTTGATAAAAAGATTAAGGCGGAAGCGGCGAGGGTCGAGCGTGTGCACAAAAAGATTATACGCGATCGCGCAAGAGAAAAGTTCTGGCTACTGCTCGGGATCCAGAGATTAGTGCTCGCGGCCGTCTCTCGCCTTTTCTCCTCCGCTTCGCCCTTTGCCGATCCATTGGGCTCCGTGTCTAAACTCTCTCGCGTTCTCTGGCTCTGTTTTTTCGTTTTATCACATCTTGTGCTCGATCCCTTGCTGCTCGGCGCGTAAAACACATCGTCCCGAAAGATTGTAACGGCGGGCGTAGGAAAAAGTAACTTTCGCGTTGGGATTAGAATTCACTGTGACCCGGAGGTTTATACAGTCGCGCGGGGGAAAAAAGTCATCGGTGGCTTTGGCAAAACTATTCCGCTCGTTCTTTGTACCGCCGCGCGTCGAGTTTCCGCTCCGCTCGCATACAAGAGAAACGAATACATCGTTGAGGGCGAGGCAAAAGAATCCGAAACCGCGAATGAACGCGAATGAAGAATAAAAAGTATAAAAACGCGAAAATTGTAAAGAAAATTCGACTTGCTGCTTCCTGGACTCTGAGACTTCCTGTCCGCGGATCCTTTTCACTATCTTTTCAACTCGCCGCGTATATAATACACGCGAGCAGACCGAATTCCTACTCGATTTTTCTTCCTTTTTTCCCGAGGCGCCTCTTTGTTAGCCCCGTGCACAGAGAATTCCAATTGAAAATCTTATCCCCGCGCATTTTCCAAACGCTCGCAGCGTTTCGCGAGATTTACAAGCAGAAAATTTTTTTTTCGACGCTTCCGATTTCGCCAATTCTTCGCGAAATTCTCCTCGCTGCGAACAACAATTTTTAGTGTTTTTCTTGCCCGTTTATCGGCCAACGATCGCCGCCCTGAATATTTATCGCCCCGTGGACCATTTAAATCGTGCGCGTCCTCTCGTTGCCAACGCAGTCTCGATCGAACACGCTATTTCGAGGAGCCGTGCGGCCAGGACCAAAGCGGATTCCCATAGCAAAAGAAAAAGCAGCAGGATCTCTTGTGCGAGCCCGGAGTCGCAATTTACCGCGTTTTATCTCATGCCTCGCTTAATGCCTCGCTACTTTCATCCGCGTGATTACATTGGACTTGGAAAAAGGTTCTAATACAGTAATCCAATTACAAGATAGCCGCCGCGGCCTTAAAACGTCGTCTCTGGCGCTCGCGCGCGAGCCTCGAAGCGAACGCGGACACAGACACACGCGCGGAGACTGGGATAAAAATGTGGGAGCTCGGTGAATAATGAAAAACGCTTTTTATACGTCAGCAAATTTTGAAAGCCGCTACTGTTTCACGTGATTCACAAAACTCAGGATTCTTTTATTTTTCGTCAATAAGCTGCCGATAGCAAAGAAAAATCGACAAACTCCGGGCCCATCCTGTTCGAACGACTATTTGACAAATTCATTTCGCTAATTATATCGATCCAATCGCCCAGCGCATATCTGCAGCACATTGGGTCATTTTGACCCGGACAGAGTTTTCCATTATATAATATTCGAACGACAAAAGTTTCAGTTTCTCGAAATTTTTTCTTTATTTTTATAGAAACGTGGGGCTGGAATACACACTGGGTCATTTTGACCCGGACAGAGTTTTCCGGAAGTTGGAATTTCAATTATTAATATTCGAACAAAAAAAGTTTCAGTTTCTCGAAATTTTTTCTTTATTTTTATAGGAACGTGGGGCTGGAATACACACTGGGTCATTTTGACCCAGACAGAGTTTTCCGGAAGTTGGAATTTCAATTATCAATATTCGAACAAGTAAAGTTTTAGTTTTTCGAAATTTTCTTTGATTTTTATAGAAAAATAGGGGCGGAATACACACTGGGTCATTTTGACCCGGACAGAGATTTCCAAAAATTTGAATTTTAATAATTAATATTCACATTGAAGAAAAAAACTTTTAGTTTCTCGACATTTTTGAAAAATTTTATAGAAAAATAGGGGCGGAATACACACTGGGTCATTTTGACCCGGACAAAATTTTCCAAAAATTTGAATTTCAATTATTAATATTCGAACAAAAAAAGTTTCAGTTTCTCGAAATTTTTTCTTCATTTTTATAGAAAAATAGGGGCGGAGTACACACTGGGTCAAATTGACCCGTGATCTAGATAGCGTCTCCAACTAAAAATGTACGAATCAAAGGTTCATTCACAACAATATCCGTATAATTTTCTTTCCGCGCTAGAAAAACTGAATTTACCAGAAAAATTGGAACGATCGCATTAATTATCAAAAATAATGAATAAAAAATAGATTTTTCGTAATCTTCAGTAGCATCGCAGTTTCTTCGATAGTTTCGTTGTATTTTGGAAAAGTCCCTCTTCTCCGACTCTCGTCGATCCGATTTCTCGGTCAAGAGCGACTCTGTCACGATTTTTGTTTTTTCTATCGAATTTCCGGCAATTTTGTGTCGAGTCGCCCGCGCGCAATTAATGCGAGTCGCATGCAGGCATAAGCAGCAGCGTATACACACTCGCAGGCATAAATGTCGGGCGATTGAGGTTTGCAGAATGTTTTACGGGGGGAAACAATGGCACGCGCTTTAGCACACACGTGGCTGCTAATGAAAGCCGATAAGATATCGAGTTAATAGCGCGCGCGTAAATCTTTATCGGGGATCTCGGGCTAATCGCAACAAATGATTATTTCATTTCTTTCGGAAAGGCGCGCACGGTATGGAGGAAGAAAGTGCCCATGAAAATTGGACTCGGTTGCTTTTAATTTGGTCGTTAAATACGCGGCCGGGCGGTTAATCGATTATCGCGCGCGGCGCAGCGATGCATGCGAGAAAAGGTTTCCGGGGCTCTCGCGTCGTAATTGGAACGCGCGATCGAACGGTTCAAACTGCTGCGACAGTTTTCTCGATCGCTACCTCATTCGATCTCGAGCTCTTGGCAAAAATGGGAGAATCTTCCTCATCGTGGAAAATGATTTATCAAGATATGAAGAGCCTCGGCATGTTCTATACACGACGAGACGTTTTACTCGCTCTCGACGTCTCTCCCTCCATCCTGCTACGTGCGGCACACCCCGCGGCCAACTTCTCACAGAGAGTTACACAAGTCCGCGGACGAGAACGCTTTCACTTGGCAGCTAACGCAAACGCATACACGTTCTTGCTGCTCCAACGATCTAGAGGGTGTCCGGAGGATGCTGGCCATTTCTAATTGCTCGGTAAATCGTTTGGGAGGACACTGGTCGCGGGATCTTCGCACGAACATGTTTAGGGTTTGCCAAAAATTTCAAAAACCTGGGAAATTGATATTTTCCTCCGAATCACGGGACCAGGAGGTTTATTTGACGAGAGAGAGAAATCTTTAAGGAGCAAAACGAATTAGTACAAAAATGAGAAAAAAAAATGGACCGGAGGCTGCGACTCGTGTTCGCAAAGTCTCGGCGAGTTTTTTTTTCTTTTTTCTCGACACCCTGTATGCGCGCTGTGTCTATGCACGTCGTCGCACTGCTTGGCCTTGTTTTTCCTTCCCAGTGTTGAGACTTTTCGAACGGCTTTTCCGCGTGTGACCCTCTCCGCAATTGGACCGACACAGCCGCCGCAACCTCCTAGGCTAAAAACGCTTCTGCCTAATAATAGAAAGAGACTCTCCAACGCGCCAGTAAATTTGACGTTTCTTTGGGACCTTTTTGTTTTTTTTTGTGGAGGAAAAACAGGATCGCGTCGCCGCGGTGGTCCCTTCACATCGCGCGCGTCTCTCTGGCTCGTGCTCCCCGCGACTCGTCAATCGCTCGGACGACGGACTCATTTCTCAGCTTCCTCGCGAGCCTCGGCCAATATTATTACGGAATTGCATTCCGCGCGAATTTTCATTGAGTCTTCTTTGCCATTGGAAAAATGAATTTGCTAGAAAAATTGAAACAAAATGGCAACGATTTACAAATTGGCGAAATGGAAAAAATCATCGTTTTGAGAATTGCTTTTGTTTACGAAAATCTCTTTTTAATACATTGGGTCATTTTGACCCGGAAAAATCTTTCCAGAAGTTGAAATTTGATTTAATTAATATTCGAAAAACAAAAGTTTCAGTTTCTCAAATTTTTCCTCCATTTTTATAGAAAAATGGGGGCGGAGTACACACTGGGTCATTTTGACCCAGCCAAATTTTCTTAGAAGTTGGAATTTTATTTAATTAAAATTCAAAAAACAAAAGTTTCAGTTTCTCGAATTTTTTCGCCATTTTTTTATTCAAAAATGGGGCGGAGTACACACTGGGTCAAATTGACCCAGCCAAATTTTCTCAGAAGTTGGAATTTCATTTAATTATTATTCAAAAAACAAAAGTTTCAGTTTCTCAAATTTTTTCGCCATTTTTATAGAAAAATTGGGCGGAGTACACACTGGGTCATTTTGACCCGGCCAAATTTTTCCAAAAGTTGGAATTCCATTCAATTATTATTCAAAAAACAAAAGTTTCAGTTTCTCGAATTTTTCCGCCATTTTTATAGAAAAATGGGGCGGAGTACACACTGGGTCAAATTGACCCGAGGTTTTAATCATTAAATAAAAATGGACAAATCAAAGGTTCATTAAAAATTACATTTGTATAATTATGTTATTGATTTCTCATCGATATTCATTTCAATCCCATCAACAAAAATTTTCAATCAGTATTTGTCAACGCGATAATGGTACAGTCTTCTTTTCCATTGGAAAACTGAATTCCCTGGGAAAATTGGAACGATCGCATTAATTATCAAAATAATGAAAAAAAAAAACATTTTCGTTGTATTTCAATGATTCAAACTTCGGTACGACTCTCGTGGCTGCTGGATCGAGGCGAACGGAAGAATGTCGGAACTGCTGCAGCGATGCAACGAGTCCGGATGATAAATGTTGCGATTCCGGGGGCGGGCGTAACTTGCTACACTTTTAATTCCCAGTCTGGCGCGTGATTACGCAGATATTACGCGGGCTGCTGTGAGCGCTCGCGAGTATAATCCGGTTGACGCGATTGTCGGACTCCCGACAAGGGGCTTTTCAGTCGCATTTCCGGCGCGCAGGTTCCTCGATCGCCGCCCGGACTTGGTCAACACTGGAAAAAAAAAAAAAAAAAAAAACTTCTTTTCCCATTGAAATCTCTCGCAACAGTTCCGTGTGTGTTTTGCTCCGTTTCGTGTTTCCATTGCGATTCTCGCGGCGATGCTGTATTTAGATGAAGAATCTTTGCGCTCGATCATTGTTGTTGTTGTTGCTCTTGGTCGTCGTGCGGCTCAACGCTGCTCGACGACGACAATTGACAAAAGGGAAGATTCGGAGCAGCAGCGAGAGACCCAAGCGAAAGGAAACTCTCTGACGAATCTCGTTTGTTTGTGTGGCTCGCGTAATATCGGTTTAGTTTCTGTCCGGGTTTCGTTACGCGACATCTCTCAGCGGTCTAGCTGTCTTGCGGCATTTCCTCGAGGAGCTGGCGATCCAGCGAGATTGTCCGAGCGAGAGTGAGAAAGACGAAAGAGCTCCGAGAGCTCTCTTCCGTCTTCCGCGTGTGTCCTTGCCCGCCGCCCGTCCAGCAGCAATCCCTGCGAGTTGACTCTCCGCGGTGCTCCGCGATCCAAAAGGAAACTGCTCCAGAGTGCGACGAAGAACTCTGACGCGCGGTCCAGTCGCTTTGCTCTCTGGCTATCGCCGCTTTCCCCGATCAAACAGCCTCCCCCATTCAACCGCAAACAGTAACTCCCCCTCGCACTCTGTGTGTGCGAGTGTGTAGGTGGATTTTCGACCGAAGGACTCCTCGCGGTAGCTCTCACCTCGTTCGACGTTCTGTGGCTAACAACGTCGCGTTGTGTGGGTCTCTCGACCCCCGGAGTTTGTGTCAGCGTCCGACATTCTCCTTTGATTCTCTTCCCTCTCTCTCTCTCTCTCGTTGCCTCTTGTCGTGGTTCATCCTTCGCAGCCTCCGACTCGGGATTTATCCCGAAAGCAAGCCCTTCTCGTTGACGGATACGAGAAACCATTTTCCTCACTGTCGGACTCACTTTGCTCGATCCTCTAGCCTCGACGTTTAGCTCAGCTCGCTTGTGGATCGTGAGTCGCGACAGCGTCGACTCACCATCCACACCCTTACACTCTAAATAGCCAACTCGAGAGAGCAACCGAGCTACACACTTCCTCTCTCTGCTGCTTACTCCCACGCACTCATTACTTGTCATACGACTGCCAGACCTTTTCTCTCCGTTTGAGGTCGTTGCATGCTAAATTTCCTATCGATGGAATTCCTCCAACGCCCTTGTTACTTGCCACACACCTCTGTAGACTGACGTACTTGCCACCATGGGGTAGGTTTTTGCCCTAGAGACAACAATTGTTGTAAAAAAATGAACTACCGAATATTTCGGCTAGGAAATTGTTGTCCAACGTGTGGAGAGTTTTTTTTTTTTTAGCAATTGTTTATTTTGTGTTGACAAAAATTAAATTTAGATGCATTAAAAAAAATGGTTGAGCAATAAAAGTGGAAAAATGACTATTTTCCACTATTTATCAGACTATTTATCAAAAATTTAAATTTTTCGTTTTTGAAAATTGAAAATTTTGATTACATTTAAAAAATTTCAAATATATTGAATTTAAATTTACAAAAATCACAATTTTGAGTAATTTTTCATAAGAGCGTGTGTTAAAAGTTGCAATTTTCGACATTAAATATTTCCATTTCTAAATGTCGAAGCCTCTCAAAACTTTGCACACACTTTTATGCAACATCGAAGAAGCTTTATCAGTTTTTTCCAAAAAATCGTTCGTAAAATTTGTTGAAATTTTGTTTATTATAAAAAATACAGATTTGCTCGGAGAATCTTGAATTTCGAGCACGTTGTTCTTTAGTCAATGAGTAACAATTTTTTTTAATTAACTTGGGCTCGTGAATAATTTAGCAAAAAATTCCTCCCTCTGCTCACATCTCTCCCCTGCACTTTTTCATATTAATTCGTTCCCATTGAATGCTTTTCTCTTAGAAAAGTCCTCCCAATGAAATTTCAAGACTCCTCGATCCTCCGGGAGTTTCCTTGCCGTTTTCCGGTTCTTACAAATCGTCAAAAGTCTCGCGATCTTGATCGACGTTTTCACTTTTAACGGCTATGACGGCTAACGGACTCGTCGCGCCGTTCTTTGCGCGCGAAGGTAAAAACGCCGAGCAGGCGATAACGCGCGCGGGAAGAATCGGTGGAAAATAAACGAGAGCGAGGAATTCTCGAGGTGAAAATGGTCCAAGATACGAGAGCAGAAAAGCTTCCGATATATTTCTCACTCTCTGCTCTCAGTTACACCCGCGCGCGATCCTCGTGCTAGAGATCTCACGCTCACCATTCCCATATATCTCTACCGCAGCATCCACCACCCCACGCGTTCCTCCAACAAGATCCAGCTCGTTCGAATACTTTAAGGAATAAAAACAAGCCTGCTGGTTAGTATAAGGATTTATAGTCTATGATGATTTATTGACATTCTTGCTGCTTGTGCCCCTGCAGCAAAGGAACGCTCGCGTCTTTTATACTTCCGCGGCGCATACACACATCTCGCGCGCAGCTGTAAGTTAACCAAGAGAAATCGGTGAAAAGCTCCGAATGACGGGAATATCCGTGGGGCGCGTTACCAATACTGAAGCTTTTCCCTCTCTGTGTATGCATCGATCCCTCTTTATTCTCCGGACCGCATTTCTTGCACCTTCGTCAATGACGCGAAGCTGTGTACGTACAGCCGAGCAGATTTATCGAGCACTGAAAAGAAAATTTTGTTTGGCTGAACTTTTTTTTTTTTTAATAATCGTGAAAATGTTGTCATTACGTTAAAGTGAATTTTTGTCGTTCCAATCGTCAATTTTGCTGACAGTTTCGTTGGAAACGAAAAATACTGCAAAAATAACGAAAATTTTGAAATTATCGAAAAATATTTGGTTTACCACGTTCAACGAAATATCGACGTTTTTTAATGTGACAATTTTGTTGAAAAAGATTGATATTTTGTTCGATACGTTCGAGTAAACGATTTTTCTTTAATAATCCCAAAAATTTTGTCACTGCGGCGAGAAATTTTCTAGAAAGTCTCTCCGGAGAGCAAATTTTTGTCGTTCCAATCGTTAATTTTGCTGACAGTTTCGTTGGAAACGAAAAATACTGAAAAAATGAGGAAAATTTTGAAATTATCAATAAATATTTGGTTTTCCATGTTCAACGAAATATCGAC
This sequence comes from Hyposoter didymator, assembly GCA_037952995.1. NCBI lineage: Eukaryota > Metazoa > Arthropoda > Insecta > Hymenoptera > Ichneumonidae > Hyposoter > Hyposoter didymator. The sequence goes on from JBAJMU010000007.1 coordinate 963,397, forward strand.
GTTTTTTTATGTGACAATTTTGTTGAAAAAGATCGATATTTTGTTGGATACGTTCGACTAAATGTTTTTTTTTCTAATAATCCCAAAAATTGTGTCATCGCAGCAAGAAATATTCTAGAAAGTCTCTTCGGAAGCAAATTTTTCTCGTTTGAATCGTAAATTTCGCTGACAGTTTCGTCAGAAATTAAAAATACTGCAAAAATAACGAAAATTTTGAAAATATCAAAAAATATTTAGTTTACCGTGTTCAATAAAATATCGACGATTTTTAACAAAATTTCAGTTCGTATTTTGTTTGTTCGTCGTAGATAATTGGCTCTTTATTTATCAACGATTCGATGGAAAAGTTTGATACATAAAAAACGGCCCTGGGGATCAGCAGAGAAGAAAATGCGAAGCTGCGCGATTCGCGAACGCGGCCAAGAAGCGCGAGGAAAATCGAGCGATACAGAAGCTCGCAGGGTTTCTTTGCGTCGAGATGGTAAAGAAAAGTTTAGACAAAGCCACATCGTCGTTCTCGAGCCAAAGCTCGCAGCAAAGAAATCGTTTTGAATCTCGCGGTATATAGTTTTTAGGGCGGAGCTGCGTCGGAGCGCGAACGAGCAGTTGTAAAGCGCGAGGAGGACATTGTTCCCTGGTTGCTGCTCAAAACATCAAAAAGCTCTGCTCGTACTGCGTTACCGAACGCATTCGGGTAAAGGAAGGAAAAACAAAAAGCATCGCTTGGCTGCTTCGTTAAAAAAATTTTACGAGCCCGTATTTTCCGCGGAATACCAGCGAGAGCGATTTTTCCTCCGTGGCTGTGTTTCCCACTGAGAAATTTTCATCTCGAAATTTTCGCCAATTTTTCGTCAGCCTCGCGCGACGAATGCAGTCGGAAAATTGCACTGGCAAGGATCGAAGGCGATTAAAGATTTGGACGCGCGCGGGAGGCTGTTGCGTGAACGTTACACGAATTGGCGTTTCGGGAGAATTGAAGCGCAATGGCTATTAAGCAATCAGTGTGGAGCGTGTATGCGATCGAAGGAAGGCGCGAGCGAGCAGAGGAATAAACGCGCGAGTGAGAATATTCTGGTGGTGCGGTTCCCGGGGCAAAATCCACTCACAAAGTCATGGATTACCCAGCAATGGATCGACTGCAGGCTGCTCGACTTATTCTCTCGTTTTCGGTGCTTGCTCAACACACGGAATTCGCGTAGTTGGTCGTGCAAAAGTGTGTCTCTCTCTCGCTCTCTGTAAATGCAGCAAACCGCGGGCCGCCTCGTCGAGTGCGCCGCGCGGAGCACACTCTTGTTCGGGGAAGCACCATGAAAAGCCAATAACCAGTGATCACATCATCGCGAGCAATGCATTATGGGGGATATCGTTCGATTAACCTCGATAGCCACTCGGGCTTGCCGCGCCACGTCGCGGCTTTTGTAATGGAGAAAAATCGAAGATCGTTACACCATTGAGTTACGATCGCTGCTCCCGCCGTTCCGCAGCGCGCGGCACTTTATATCTCGTTGAGCTATATTTCTCTCGCACAAATATAGCTCGACCGAGGAAAAACTTGATATACACGCGTCTCTGCGTGTGGAAAACCTCGATTACAACGAAATAACAGAATTGGAAGAATAATTACAGCAAAGATTTCGAGCATCGTTCTCCGGGCGCAGAGGACCGATCGGTTTGCATATCGGGATAAAAATTACTCTCGGTGGAAATGAAATTTTGTTCAAAATCGTCGATATTTTGTTGAACGTGGTAAACCAAATATCTTTTGATTATTTCAAAATTTTCGTCATTTTGTCAGTGTTTTTCGTTTCCAACGAAACTGTCAGCAAAATTAACGATTGGAACGACAGAAATTTGCTCTCCGGAGAGACTTTCTAGAATATTTCTCGCCGCAGTGACAAAATTTTTGGGATTATTAAGAAAAAAAATCGTCTAGTCGAACGTTTCGAACAAAATATCAATCTTTTTCAACAAAATTGTCACATAAAAAAACGTCGATATTTCGTTGAACATGGAAAACCAAATATTTTTTGATAATTTCAAAATTTTCGTTATTTTGTCAGTATTTTTCGTTTCCAACGAAACTGTCAGCAAAATGAACGATTGGAACGACAAAAATTTGCTCTCCGGAGAGACTTTCTAGAAAATTTCTCGCCGCAGTGACAAAATTTGTGGGATTATTAAAAAAAAATCGTCTAGTCGAACGTATCGAACAAAATATCAATCTTTTTCACCAAAATTGAGTTTTCAGTGTTTTCCTCTCGGCATTTGCCGCACGAAACATTGGTTGCCCCTCTGGTAACTCAACATTTTCCTCTTTTGCTATCGCGCGCATGAGAAAAACGTTATATAAACCGCGCGCGTACATATATATATGCAGAGCGAGGTGGAATGGCGTATATGGGATTGTACGACTCCGATCTCGTTCGCAAGGCTCGTAACGATGTGTTCTTTCGACCGGAAATACGAGTACTCTCTCGCGAAGCTATAGAGGCGAAGGAAAATGCCTCGCGGGCGCGCATGTAGTTCGCCTTCACTTTTTGCTTATTCTTTCGTTGCTTCCGTCTATTATATCGATATATTCCATGTACGCGAGCAGCAGCGCGACTGCGGAGAACATTACCTCGCGTTTCTATTCGCAAACATTCTGCTCCTGCTCGTTCGCCGGGACGACGACGACGTGTATCTCGCGTTGGTCCCTTTTCGTCCCTTTTTCTATTTTCCTCGTCCTGCTGCTCGCACCGCGGGCAGCAGCAGAGTCTTGTCACCGTTGCGCTTCTCGCTCTTTCTCTTCGCGCGCGGCGCTCGTTTTTCTTTTTTCTTTCGTGCATTTCCCGAGAGCGAAACTTTGCAGCGCGTTGCCAGGCTCGCCAGACGCTGCACCGAGAGATCTGCATCGACTTTCCGCCGGCGCGGTTGCTTTTTTCTTGAGCTTATGGCCGCGAGCCTCGTTATAAAGTCCCGCGCGGGGGCCGGGGGAGAGTCCGCGAAATATGGATTCGATTGCTGGTCGTCGTCGAACAAACAGGGAGGGAGGGGGAAGGATTTCGCGTCAGCAAAAAATCTGCGGTTCGTGATTTCGTCTCTCTGAATATTTGTTTACGCGTTATCGGAGCGTGAAGCTCGATCATGCAACAAAACGATGGAAACGATTCTCGAATTTGCTTACAAAGAGTTCCGCGCGGACGAAAAGGGTCGCGAGAAGCATTAGAAAATATATATTTCCGGATCGAATTGTTGGGGGCGCGCGGCAAAACTTTTCAATCATCGTAATTGGAAGGACGAGAGGATTTCGTTGAATAGACTCGCTTCGAAAACTCGTAAAGTATGTTTTTTGTTTGATTTATCGGTCAGAGTCCGAACAACGTGTCGCGAGGCTGTTTGTGTCAAAATGTAGAGGACAATCGAACACAAAATAACGGAAAGCATTGTCGTCCCGGGAGCAGCAAAAGCGATGGACGGGGGGAGGGCGAGCTCTGCTCTGCTGGCTGGGCCAGCAGAGAGGATCAAATGAAAATACGCACACGTCAACGAGCCTTTGAGATAATAAAATTGTAGTGTCCGAAAGTTGTGGATGATAACAAAGAAAAAAAAGGAAAAAAAAAGGAACGTAAAACGGGATGACAGCGAGTGTGCGATGGGAAAACGACCAGAGCTCGAATATAAAGCCCATTCAACAAAATTTCTATAGGCCTCTGGCATATCCAACGTTTTCTTTTTTATTTTTTTTTTTCATCGCCCACTCGCCGTCGTTTTGCCCAGATCGCGAATTCTGCAGCAACATTTCGATGAAATGCGGAATAGGGCGGAAAATAGGCGCTTCGGCCGCGAGCCATCATCTGCGTCTGACAGACTCAAAAAACACCATTAATTGCGTCAAATAAAAAATGAATACCGAGCGCCCAGGGAATTGGCGAAAAATACTGCGACGATTAAAAGCCATTGCGAATTATTAGTGTCGCTTTTGTTTTTTGCTACAAATCTTCGAGAATTTCCAAATTTTTTGTTTCTAGCTTCGCTATTATTATTTATTTATTATTTATTTATTTATTATTTATTTATTATTTATTTATTATTTATTTATTATTTATTTATTTATTTACTATTTCTGTAAAAGTTCGCGGGCTCGGTTATCGAGCTAATTACGGAGAAAAAAAATTGCGCGATGTTGTTTGATTTTTATTGAGACCGCGTACGTACTGTTCCCGCTCCTGCGCAACGACTCCCTCGCACTCTCAAGTCGTCAATCCACGAACGTACGTCCGTTAAGTAGAAAAATCTACGACCGCGCGACTTTGCTCTGCTGCTGCTCTTCGCTCCACTTTTTCAAAGCCCGAGGGACTCGTACTCGATTAAACTTGTGAAAAAGTTGCAGATCCGATTTCGTCTTAAAGTTGCCGCGCGTTACGCGCTTTCCCTCTCCCCGCGGCGCGGCTCGCTGGTTATTTTAAAAACTTGTATCTTGTTCCTTAATGGACCTAATTCTATTTTCTCATTTTCTCTCGTCTCACAATTATCCGGTGGTCGTCGTCGTCGTACAGCCCCGCGCTACTCCTTTCCCTTCTTTTTTTTCTTTTCCGCTCCTTTTTGTTACACACTCGCCATCGTCCCGGAATTATATGCTGATCCTTGCAGAGTCCTGCAGTAAAAATAAAATTTTGTTGAAAAAAATGAATATTTTGCCATCGCGGTAGGAAATATTCTAGAAAATCTTTTCGGAAGCAAATTTTAGTCGTTCCAATCGTAAATTTCGCTGACAGTTTCGTTAGAAATCAAAAATACTGCAAAAATAACGAAAATTTTGAAATTATCAAAAAATATTTAGTTTACCGTGTTAAAAAAATGTCGAGGATTTTTTAAACAAAATTCATTTCCCAGTCTGCAGAGACTCTGCCTGTTTCCCAATGAGGAACATCCGGGGGAATGTGATTCAGGAATGTTTGGCAGACTCGCGCTTATCACTTTGTTCTCTTGTTCGAACTTTCCCGAGGCGTCGTTTTCGCCGGTTCCGAAGCCACCAAGACTCACGATCGATCGCGTGCGAATAACGAAGATTCTATGGTTCCCCCTTAATGATGACCAATCCCGATGACACCAGTCGCCCTGAGATTTGCACAGCGCTGCGGCTTAAAAAGTCTCGGTGAAGAAGTGCCTGCGGTCGGCGGAGGGTCAATGAGACCCGCTCGTGCGAACTGCTGCTGGTTTGTTTCTCCTCCCGCTCGAATCTCTCTTCGCGCTGACAAATGGTCGCGGTTTATTTGGGCGGTATCCAACTTGCTTGGACAATGATCACGTACACGAATGTTGACCGGAGCGTAAAGCTTTCTCGAGCTTTCAACATCGCGGGTGGTCGAAAATTCTCATCGCCATGGAAATTACTGCACACCTGGCGAGTATTCCCGCGCGCGCGATATTCAGTTTCCCTTTTTCTCATCCATTCGGCAAGTTGCTCGGGAAAACACGCAGCAATTGCAATCGAGCAGAGAAAGCTCGCGTTTCAATAACACTAGAAATTAGAGAAACCCCGCACGAGTTCGGTGACTCAATATAAACATTCGTGCAGACGTAAAAATTGCCCAAAAATTTTGCCGCAAATTTTTTTTTTCCGTTCAAAATGTCCCGTAAAAATCGAAAAATCATTTCTAGAAAAAATCTCCCGACGTGCGTGCGTACGAGCTCTCGATTCTCTGACAATTTCGTTGGAATTGCTAGAAAAATACGAATTCTACTTTGAAATTTTCAAAAAAATCCTGTCGACGCTGTAACTTGCGCAAATTTTAAGATTTATTACTCATTTTTTTTTTATCAATAGAGTATCATAATAGGAAGGTTGGTATCAAATTTGGAAAATATCGGTTGAACGGTTTTGATTTTATGATTTTTCGAATTTTACGAAAATCTGAATTTTTTGAAAAATCGTCCAACCGCTCAAATTTCTGCAAATTTTCTAAGATACTGTGTACAATTTCGTACCTTCTCTTTATTTTCTAGAAAAATTTCGAATTTTATAATTTAATAAATAATTTTTATAAATAATATAATTTATTCATATAATAATAATAATAATAATATAATAATAATAATAAAATAAATAATNAATATAATTTATTCATATAATAAAAATAATAATAATAATATAATTTATTCATATAATAATAATAATAATAATAATAATAATAATAATAATAATAATAATAATAATAATATAATAATAATATAATAAATAATATAATCTAAAAATAAAATTAATTTCAATGAAAATTTTCAAAAAAAAGAAATGTTTCAAAATAAAAATTTTTTTTTTCTCGATACGACGAAACGAACAATTGAAAAAGTAATGGAATTTTTAAAAACTGGAAGTAGCTGGTGATGGCATTGACGCGCGCGGACGAACGTAACGCGACGCAGACAGCCGAGTCGGCGGGTCGTGGTCGTGTCGCGGTAACCGCGGGTCGCTAGTCTCTCTGCTCGCTGCTCGGTAGCTCTCGCGCTCGTCGAGAGCTTTTTGCACAGCAGCAGCAGAGCAGAGCGTCATACTCTGATCCCGCTGGCGGAGGGCGCGGCGGTCCATCTCACTCTCGGTCCAACGAGAATTCACACTCGGATTGAGACGCGCGTGTGGCGTGTGTTTGGGAGAGAACTGCGAAGCCGTGCAGTCGCGCGCGAAGGAAAGAACAATCCAGCATACGCGCGCAGTGGCCGCGGCATAACGTAAAACCGCACGAGCGACGTTGTACACTAGCTCGTGCGGTTTTATGCCCTTGGCAACGCGAGCAGCATGCAGCATAGCCACGCGCGCGCGGCTGTGCATTCGCGTTCTGTGTGTCCCGAGATCGCGGGGGGCTGGAGCGTTAACCACGCTCCGGCGAATTTCGGTTCTCGCATTTTTTCCGGACGAAATCATTTCCGAGACATAACCGCGCGGGGGCGCGTCGTCGTCGAGTCGCGGCGTCGACGGACCGAGCAAATATCTGCAAACACAACAATAACAAAAAACTGGAGATCAAATTTTGTTAAAAATCGTCGAGATTTTGTTGAATACCGCGAACTAGATATTTTTTGATAATTTCAAAATTTTCGTCATTTTTGGCAGTATTTTTTGTTCCTAACGGAATTGTTAGCGAAATGTGTGATCGTTTCTCATCCCCGCGAGCCGATCATCGCCCCCCGCACATTTACCTCTGCATTCGTCGCTTACGCAGCCACACATTTCGCTCAAGTACGTGTGTCCGTCGCGCGACAATGATGCACGCCACAGGGATATGTCCAAAGTTTACACACATACGAATAACAACGTCAAAGGGGAACGCAGAGCTCTCGCGCGCTCTCAACGCCCGGGCTTTCTGTCCTCGCGCGCGCGTGCATGATTGTTCGGCCTGCACAGCGATGCGTCGAGCTGGTGATCGGCGAGTAACGCGCTCTTTTGTTTCCGAACGAACGCGCGCGACTGCTTTATACATCGCAGCTGCATGGCCGAGTTGAAAGCGCTGTCCCCGCGGTAGGCAAACGAACGACATTCCGAAAATTGTATCGACGAAGCGACTAGATTTTCAAAAATTTCATTAACGATCAGAAAAATCGATTTTTTCATTTTTCTCGCCAATTCGTAGAGTAAGGAAGATCGAGAGGAAGAGAAGGAGCGGCAGGATGAGAGCAAAGTTTAGCTCAAATTTTCCGACTCGATTACAACGCATCGTGCTCCCTCGTCCCTCTGCTGGGCCCTCGGCGACTGCAGCTCTCCGCTCACTCGCGCGTCGTGGTAACTCGGCAAATTAGTTACCTCACGGTTCATTTATAGTTTATACTCGAACAGTTTGCTTCTCGGAGTTGTTGGGCGTACGCGATATATCAAGAGGCAGCAGCGCGGCGGCGGCGGGTGAAGCACAAGCAAGTTGCTTCTATTTATCGCGTTACGGACTTTCCAAGTGAAACGCGAACAGCTTCCCGGGCATTTCCTCCAGAGAGAGAGGAGGCATGTCCGGAGCGTTATATCCGTCATTTCTCGTAAACGCCAAAACGCATCGAATCTCCCGAGACCGCGAGCAAAATTCTCACGCGGTTTTCGCTGGAAAAGGCCCAAGAAATATCGCCGCAAAAAACGTTTTTTTCCTCGGATACGGAATCGCGACGATAATTGCGTACAAATTCATCGGACGAAGCAATTAAGCTCCCGGGACTCCTGCAGCGTTCACCCGACGCTCTCGTCCCACGCACACGATCGCGCGAGGATCTCGTGTTCGGAATTCTGTATCATAGGCTTGCCCGCGCCGCACCATACACAGCCTCCTATTATCGGCTCCGACGACCCAACGTGTCGCTACACACTACAGAGTCGTGCGCGAGCGTGAAAGAGAAACAAGGCTCCGGCGGGCAACAAGGGCGAGTATGGATTACAAAGGGGTGCGATGATCCCGTATTAGCAAGCCGCCGGTGTATACGCGCGGCCGATATCTATGCGATAATATGTCAGTCGAGAGCAAGGTGCGAGGTTATGGATGAGACGCGAACCTTGCCAATACCTTTGTGTTACAATATCGCGTGTTCGACCCCGGGTCAGCACACGCTGCAGCAGCCATAGCGGAGCTTCGCTGGTTATCTCGATGCGATCGCAGCCTGCGGCGAGGCATCGGACTGGACCGAGCCATCGCTCGGGTCTTGTGAATATTTCGACAGCACGAGACCTTTGCTCGCGAGAGCTTGCAAGGGATTTTCGACCCTTTCCGCGCTTATTACGACGATCCGTTAAATTTTTAGCTTTTTTTTGAATATTCTCAAAAATAGTGCGAGAAATATTTTAGAAAATCTCTTTGGAAGCAAATTTTAGTCGTTCCACTCGTTAATTTCGCTGAAAATTCCGTTAGGAACCAAAAATACTGCCAAAATAACGAAAATTTTGAAATTATCAAAAAATATTTCGTTTACCACGTTCAACGAAATATCGACGTTTTTTAATGTGACAATTTTGTTGAAAAGGATCGATATTTTGTTGGATACGTTCGACTAAACGATTTTTTCAAATAATCCCGAAAAATTGAGTCAATGGAGCGACAAATATTTTATAAAATCTCTTTGGAAGCAAATTCTAGTCGTTCGAATCGTAAATTTCGCTGACAGTTTCGTCAGGAACCAAAAATTCTGCCAAAATAACGAAAATTTTGAAATAATCAAAAAATATTTAGTTTACCGCGTTCAACAAAATATCGACGATTTAAAAAAAAAAATTCATTCCGCGTATGTCGTCCATTCCGATGGATCTGTGTATGGATGAGCCGTCTGCTATTGCGATTGTGTTGCAAGAGTCTAGGCCGCGTCCACCAAGCATGCAACTCGCTACTAACCCATAGCGAGCTCGATATAATTATATATCGTCGCGCGCGTTACGATCATATCCTCGTGCACATCATGACAGAGCTCTCCTCTGTGCTCGCCAACACGAACGCGCGAGCATTGTTCCCCTGGCCTCGCCGCATTTCTCCGTGCACACACAAGCATCGCCGCGCCCTATATATCCGCGAATACGAACGTGTACATAATGGCCTATAGATTAATGTATAGAGCGGTTGGTTCGAAGGCTCCGCACTGGGCTGGATGGTAATAATGCGACGAGGGAACAAGCCGACGCTGTCAGAGACCGTATCCACCTCAGCAGTCGCCTCCTCTCTCGTATCTCTACCGACCCACCGCGTCCATACTTCAATTGACAAACATACGCGCGGACTAACCTCCGCGCGTATGGAATGACGAATTTACGTTGCTCTACCAAATCGGCCTTCGTCCTTGTGGTCTTCCCCGATTAAGGTACGAGACGGTGCAAGGGAATTGTCATTTGAGGCAGAAAAAGGAATTCCGGAAATCCTTGGTCTGAAGGAAAAGGAGCGCAGGTGTGAATGGCTCGGAAAACCAAGGTTATTATCGCTTACGAGAATTCATTCCATGAGAGGCGACGAAACCTCGTGATACCGAAGTTTCGATCGTTGGAAAATAATGAAAAATTTATTTTTTATTCATTTTTTCGATAATTAATGCGATTTTTACGATTTTTCTAGTGAATTCACTTTTTCAATGGCAAACGAGACTGTTTGATTATCGTTGACGAACACTGTATGAGAATTTTCGACTTTGCTGGAAAAAATGATGAATTTTCGTTGCATTCGAAGTTTGGATCGTTGGAAAATAATGAAAAATTTATTTTTTATTCATTTTTTCGATAATTAATGCGATTGTGACAATTTTTCTAGTAAATTCGGTTTTTTAATGGCAAAGAAGACATTTTGGACTCTGCTACAAAAAAAATGATGAGTTTTCGTTGCATTCCAACGATGCGAACTTTAGCATCGTTTTTTTAATGATACCGGAAGTTTGGATCGTTGGAAAATGATGAAAAATTTATTTTTTATTAATTATTTCGATAATTAACGCGATTGCGACAATTTTTCTAGTAAATTCGATTTTTAAATGACAAAGAAAATATTTTGACTCTCTACAAAAAAAAAATGATCAGTTTTCGTTGCATTCCGACGATGCAAACTGCAACATCGTTTTTTTCATGATACCGAAAGTTTGGATCGTTGGAAAATAATGAAAAATTCATTTTTTATTAATTATTTCGATAATTAACGCGATTGTGACAATTTTTCTAGTAAATTCGATTTTTGAATGGCAAAGAAGATATTTTGGACTCTGCTACAAAAAATGCAGTTGCATTCCAACGATGCGAACTGCAACATCCTCGAAACCTCCTGGAAGATTTCTCGCTCATGCAGTTTTTCGTCTTAACTTGCCGAGCTCCTCTCGCTTTTGACTTTTAGTTTCAACATTCTTTGCGCGTATTCGCCGGTGCCCATATAATCGTCGCTTGAACTCGTGCTCGGCCCGCGGTACCGGTTTTTGAGGGTCGCTATCAAGAACGAGCAATCATCCGCGAGAGCAGGGAGATAGTAAAAAAGAAATAATAAAAAATAAAAAGTCGTCGAGGGCACCAACTGCGGTCAATGTTCTCGCGATGCTTCGTACATGTGCACGAGCTGCTCCGCCCCATAAAATCCCCTTGAATTACGCGACTCCGTTATAAATAATAATTGTTTATCGCGCCCGCGCGTCCCGAGATGAAAATCTTCATTTCGTCGAGTCGTAAAAACTGTTTATTCCCCATAAACAATAACAACGCACGACAATTCGCTTTGGCTTATCATTTCCGAGGGGAAATTACGAGCTTCACAAAACGCTCCAATGGATCGAAAACTTTTACAGCTTTCCTCCGCGTACACGATTATACGCGAGCTTCCCCGTGTCCTGCCGCGAGGCCCAGCCCCAGAAATCGCGAAAACTCGTCCTGGGAAAAAATAAAAAATGTTAAAAAAATGTAAAAAATTTTTTTTTTTTTTTCCAAAAAAATATTTTAATATTTCGAACAGAACTCTCAATTATTAATAAATATTTCTCTGGGACAGTGAAACGATTTTTTTTGCCACGTAGAAATTCAATGAACGCGAAAAATTACGAAAATTTTCAAAATTCAATAAAAATAATAAATCGATGAAATATTTTTCGTTGAGTATCAACGCACGTTGCAAACTGCAGAGTCGTGGGATTTTAGCAAACAGTCGCATTTGTATAATGATGCTGAAGTTTGCATCGTTGGAATGCAACGAAATTTTGTTTTTTTTTTTTTATTAAACAGAACTGTCAATTTTTTTTTATTACTAAATATTTCGTCTGGACATTAAAACGATTTTTTTTGCCACGTAGAAATTCAATCGACGCGAAAAATTGGGAAAATTTTCAAAATTCAATAAAAATAATGAATCGATGAAATATTTTTCGTTGAGTATATCAACGCACGTTGCAAACTTTAGAATCGTGCATTTGTATCGGTTACTCGGGGGAGAGGAGGAAGCGAGGAGGACGCAGGGACGAGGTACGAAACGTTATTATTACGTCTGTATACTCACAGTGCAGTCGCGTATACGATTCGTACCGTTATGCACATTGGCCTGTCGGTACGTAGCCTGCTGCTCGAGAGACCACGAACCGGTTTCTCTCGCAGAGACGCGGGCGGTGCAGCTTCTCGCAGTCCCTTTCGCTCCGGTCTGCTGCGACGATTCGCGCAGCGCAGCGAGAGTAGAAAAAGCCACAGCAGAGAGCGCGAACCATTGACGAGAAAGCTCTAGCGCGGTCGATAACCGCGAACGTACGATCCCATTGACGAGATCGTCGTTGCAAAACATTTTTTTTTTCAATCAGCAAAAAATGCCATTTTTTCAAAGTTTTCGATTTTCCGTTGCTCCGCTCAATTCTGCGTTATCATTGTTGCATTCGATACAAAATAACACTGCAGCTCATCGGCCTGCCGAGCTCTTGGCACACGCGGATGGAAAATTAAATCAGCAGCGAATCAGCAGGTTGCGCGAAGCAACGCGGAATTATGAATATTTGAAACTATTTCTCTGCGTGTGTACGAAACGTCGCTGGCCGGGGAACGTCCGCGGCAATTCCGATATTCAAACATCATGTGGACGCATCGATTTATTCGGAAATTGAATTATTCTTTGTGTGTTTCTACGTCGCAGCGTATACATTTGCGCGGCGCGCGTACATATTCGCTCTCCCGGTGTCTCTGCTCCCGCAAATGCCTGAATTTTTCAATCCCCCCAATCCTCTCGATCGGAAATAACCGATAAACAGAGGATGAGCGATGGTTTTAGTGAATTTGTAACGATGCTAACCGTCCGCCACCTGCGTTATTGATAATTAACATGAGAATCGTTATAACGAACGAGCCATGAGCCCTCGACCAACCAACCTCGTGTCCACATCGCTCACAGCCTCGACACTCGACTCTGCTCACTCTGATCATGTTCGCATCGTTGGAATGCAACCAAAACTCATCGTTTTTTAGAGCAGAGCACTAAATTTTGAAAATCTATGGAAAATCTAGAACTCCATTCGTTTTATATGGAAAATAATATTAGTTTTTAATTAATACGTACAGTATTTGCTAACGATCATGGGAGAGTCTTGTTTGCCGTTGAAAAAGTGAATTTACTCAAAAAATTGCAACGATCCCATTAAGTATCGAAATAAATGATAAAAAAATATATTTTTCGTTGCATTCCAACGATCCACGCTTTAGAATAAAAAATAACGATGTCGAAACTCAACGAAAGCTGATAATTTTTTACAGCAGAACGCAAAATTTTCCAACGATAATTGGAGAGTCTTTTTTGCCGTTGAAAAACTGAATTTACTCAAAAAATTGCAACGATCCTATTCATTATCAAAATAATTGATAAAAAAATATATTTTTCGTTGTATTCCAACGATCCACACTTTGGAATAAAAAAATAACGATATTGGAGTTCCCAACGTTGGAAATCAACGAAAGCTGATAATTTTTTATAGCAGAACGCAAAATTTTCATTCAGTATTTTGCAACGATAATTGGAGAGTCTTGTTTACCATTGGAAAACTGAATTTACTTGAAAAATTGCAACGATCCCATTAATTATCGAAATAATTAATAAAAAAAAAAAAATTTCGTTGTATTCCAACGATCCACACTTTAGATTCAAAAAATCACGATATTGGAACTCAACGATAATTGGAGAGTCTTGTTTGCCATTGAAAAACTGAATTAATTAAAAAAATCGTCACGATCCAATAAATTAACAAAATAATGAATTTAAAAAAAAAAATTCTTTGCATTCCAACGAATAAACAAATTTCAAAAAAAATCAAAACTACAAAAAAATCCACGTAGTCCAGAGCAAAAAAAAAAACTCGTGTCTCCGCGAAGGATGTTTGTGCGGATATCCGAGGATTTGGTGGACCGTCGCGTCACTGCAGAGGAAAATAGTTGCAGTATATCGAGCGCGTGGGAGGGAACGAGGGATATCGTTGAATAAGCGAGTTTAATCGGATAATTGGATGGTCCAATGCTCCCGAAAAGCTGCACGGCCGCCGGTACTCGTGCGACGTTTGTCGAAAGAATACGCGAGGCACGTGAGCGAGCCTGCCGGACAGTGCGGCTAATGTCGCGGTGTTTGTCTATCGATTCGACCGCATGTTTCCACCGCTGGCGTGCAGCATCGATCTTTAAACACGTGTAATTACGTGTACGTAGAAGTGGCGCGGACACACGTGTATGCAAAGTCCAGAGGATTTCGAGTAGAGAAGCCGAAATGCTCTGCTGGTTATTCGCGTTCCTCGGGGCTCCTGCGGGCCGATGGATTCGTGTCCGCGACATAGTTCTGCATATTCAACTGCTGGATTATATGTTACAGGCGCATGAGTGCATATACGTGAATGCGATAAGGGCTCCAACTCGTTAGCGTGTTGGCGGAGCATTTACGAGTGTATTGCTTCACTTTCCACGCAAATTCGTTGCTGCGCGTGTTGGTGGTCGTTGCTGGGATCGTAGCTACTGGGGGATCGCTCGTGTCTCCTATAAATGCCTATTAATTTCTGAATAAGCGCAAATACATGGTGCAAACAAGGTTTAGATAGCGAGGCACCGAATCTCTATGTTTTCCATTTATGCCTTCGCCTCTGCCGCCCGGTTAACCGCGCTGCGAATCGAGATGCGATATTATCTGCTGCGATATGCTCTCCTACGGCGTAGATGAGTACGTTCCGTTTGAGAACGTCCAATTACCTTTTCAAATTGACCTCGCGATTCTCTCTCGCAGTTTTCTCGTTGCGAAGAGCCTTTGCGCGCCCGTGATCACGATCCCAACTTATGATAATGCGCCAAATTCTCATAAAGGGAAATGTTTCCGCAGAGAAAAGGTTAACACCTTGAACGAGAGCTTTTGGCGATAATGACGAGGATGGGACGCGTGTCGAACATGGACACGTCGCATTCGTGCGTTTGGACGTTCTTCATCCACCGGATCATCCAGTTATCGGTTTTTTTGTTTATTCACACTCTTTCCATCTCCGGAATGTTTGCCCGCGATAGAGACACGTCGCGATTCCTCATCCAATCGAATTTATTGCTCGGTCCATGCGTTTTCCTCAATCTCCATTAGCCTCGTCGGTTCAAGGTCACGCTGAACTTACTCTCGCGTCCATCTCAGCTCGCGCGTTGGCGCATATTCCAAAGTGCAATACGATGTCCAACGATTAATCCTCGAGATGGAAGTTTCTTTTTGGTCCTGTCCGATCCATTCGTCATCGCGCGCGCCCTTCGGACTCTTTATCCTCGAATGATATCTCCGCGGCTCCAATTGCGATCGCCACGAACTCTCTCTCTCTCTGTGCGTGTTAACTTTTGCATCGCTCGCTCGGTCTGCTGCGCAGTGTATGTCGCTACGGGATACGCTCGCGAGACCAGCCACGATCGTAAATCGTAAATATCGAAACTCCGAGATGGACGGATATGCTTTGGTGATTTATCGTTAACGCATCCGGTCATTCCAATTGCGAATCCTCTCGATTCTGATAGACGCTCACACGCCCTGCTCCGTGTCTCTCGCTTGCTCTCTGATCCAGTCGCCACTTGGCTTGTTCCAATTTGGCAAATGTCAAATTCATTATACTCGTGGCGCGCGAGGCTTCGATCTTTTGCTCTGCGTGTACGTGTCGAGCTTCCATATTGGAAAATTCCTTTTTCTTCATTCACTTTGATCTCTCGTGCGGCTGATACGAAAGAGAATCTTTCGCGCAGCGAATCCGATCGATCAACTGCGGCTCCGGGGGGCGGAAATACTCCGGAGCAAAGGATTCGGGTTAAAATTGTCGCGTCAATTTTAACACGTTGCCGTTTCAAGGTCGACACTTGATCCCGATCTCCTTACCGCGAGCAGCATCCATTTATTAAGCTACAGAAAATTTTGTTGAAAAATATCGATATTTTGTTGGATACGTTCGTCTAAACGTTTTTTTTTTTTATAATCCCAAAAATTGTGTCATTGCAGGAAGAAATATTCTAGAAAGTCTCTTTGGAAGCAAATTTTTGTCGTTCGAATCGTTAATTTTGCTGACAGATTCGTTAGAAACGAAAAATACTGCGAAAATAACGAATATTTTTAAATTATTAAAAAATATTTCGTTTACCATGTTCAACAAAATATCGACGTTTTTTAACGAAATTTCATTTCGTTAAAAATCGGAGAGTCTTTGCCATTCGTAAAGGGAATTTACTGAAAAAATTGGAACAAGGAATTATAAAAATAATGAATAAAAAATGAATTTTTCGTTGTCTGCCAACGATGGAAACGTCAGTATGATATTTATTGAAGGGAAAATACAAAATTAAATCAGAAACTTGGCATTTGGAAAGGGAATTAACTGAAAAAATTAGAACAAGTATATAAATTACAAAAATAATGAATAAAAAATGAATTTTCCGTTGTTTCGCAACGATGGAAACGTCAGTATGATATTTATTGAAGGGAAAATACAAAATTAATTCAGAAACTTGGCATTCGTAAAGGGAATTTACTGAAAAAATTAGAACAAGTGTATAAATTATAAAAATAATGAATAAAAAATGAATTTTCCGTTGTTTCGCAACGATGGAAACGTCAGTACGATATTTATTGGAGGAAAATGCAAAATGAAATCAGAAACTGGCAGTTGAACGGAACCCCTTATCGCGCGCGGCTATGATTGCCTCATCGTTATTCGCTCGTGTCCCACAAATTCAGTCTCTATTCCGAGAGGCCGATTTAGCCTCGACGTTGTTCTCTCTCTCTCTCTCTCTGTGGCTCTCCTTCTTGTTTTACTCGCGCGCGGCCACGTCTCGGACGTTTGCACTATGTTGGAGCGGCTCACTGCTGCCGCTGCCGCTGCTGCTCCGGAACCGAACGGAGATTGGGTTGTATGCCGAAGAGGACGACAAGCACCGGTACAAGGGGCGGAGAACATCAAGCAACGCGTTTCTATATGCATGTGAGCGGCTGGAGAGATCCCAAGCTTCCGTCAATAATTGCTATTGACGGTTTACCCACCGCACGAAATACGTAACGGCGTGCTGCAGCCTCCCTCCCCCCCC
>JBAJMU010000007.1:980478-997851 GCA_037952995.1 Hyposoter didymator
ACTGAGAACCGAGAGAATAAGGAAACTGGCCCCGGAGCGACATCGTCCATCGCGGACGTATATCCGCGCGCGCGATATCGTTCTGTGGAGAAAATTTTACGCTTCGCGCTCGAATGCTACGAAAACTCATCATTTTTTATCGCGGAGGGCAAAATTTTCGTACTGGGTTACTCAACGCACTCTTTTTTGCCATTGGACAACTTGGTTTACTAGAAAAATTGAGACGATCGCATTAATTATTGAAATTATTCATAAAAAATATTTTTTTTCGATGTTTTTCAAAAATTAGAACTTCGGAATTATAAAATAACGAGGTTGGAGTTCGTATTTGTCAAAACGATAATCCAACAGTCTTGTTTGCTATTAAAAAAATGAATTTACTAGAAAAATTTCAACGATCGCATTAATTATCAAAATAATTAATAAAAATATTTTTTTCGATATTTTTCGAAAATCTAAACTTCAGAATTATAAAATAACGACGCGGAGTTCGTATTTTTGTCAAAACGATGATCCAACAGTCTTGTTTGCTATTAAAAAAATGAATTTACTAGAAAAATTGCGACGATCGCATTAATTATCAAAATAATTAATAAAAATATATTTTTCGTTGTTTTTCAAAAATCAAAACTTCAGAATTATAAAATAACGACGTGGAGTTCGTATTTTTGTCAAAACGATAATCCAACAGTCTTGTTTGCCATTGGAAAACTTAATTTACTAGAAAAATTGAGACGATCGAATTAATTATCAAAATAATTAATAAAAATATATTTTTCGTTGTTTTTCGAAAATGAAAACTTCAGAATTATAAAATAACGACTTTGGAGTTCGTATTTGTCAAAACGATAATCCAACAGTCTTGTTTGCCATTGAAAAATTGAATTTATTACAAAAATTTCAACGATCGCATTAATTATCAAAATAATTAATAAAAAATATATTCGGTGCATTTCCAACGATCAAAACTTCGATCACAAAATATTTTCCTTCACCGAATTCTCTTTTTTTTGTTCCCTTCCTTTTGACCAGCTCCTGGAGGAACTAGAATAAAAAAAAAATTGATCATCGTCGACATTTTTCTTTCGAATATTCCGACACAAAGTTTGTCGATGTAATTTTTTTTTTTTTCGTCAATTATGTACTTACCGGGACTTATGACAATGTTCATGGATCTCGTTGAGTCGATGTTGAAAGTCTCTGCCTCAAGGCCAGTCACGTGTGACTCGAACGTGAAAAAGAAAAATTCCATTCCATCATAATCGGGGATTCGTGTTTTCGATCCCTTTGTTCCGGAGCTTGACATCTTTGACGCCGGAGGCTCTTGGACGCGTACGCCCTTTGGGGTATAGTGCTTGTTCGGTTTTACGTTGACTCTGCGAGTTTACACGTTTGTTTGCTCGCTATACACGACATCGCCATCTTCCTCCCTCGCAGCCGCACGCTCGTTTAGCATCGATCGCCTTTCTCCGAGCTCTGGTGGCGCTTAAGAAGAGGAAACTGCGGCTGCATATCGCGCGACCTCCTATCACTATAACTCGTTGATACCTAGACCATGCTCCTGGTGCGCCCATCATCCTCGGATGCACACCGAAAATCAAATTTTCTTAAAAAACCAAATATTTTTTGATTATTTCAAAATTTTCGTTATTTTTCCAGTATTTTTCGTTTCCAACGAAACTGTCAGCGAAATTAACGATTTATTACTGCAATGACAACATTTTTGGAATTATTAAAAAAAAAAACTATTGAAATTAAATAAAAATGAAAAATAAATTAATTTAAAAATTATTAAAAAAGAAAATGAAATTTTCTTGAAAAACGTTGATATTTTGTTGAACGTGGTAAACCAAATATTTCTTTGAAATTTGCTTTCCGGAGAGACTTTCTAGAATATTTATTGCTGCATTGACAACATTTTACAATTATTTAAAAAAAACTATTAAAATTAAATTAATTAAAAAAATTATTTAAAAAAAATGAAATTTTCTTGAAAAACGTTGATATTTTGTTGGGTAAACGAAATATTTTTTTTAAATTTGCTTTCCGTAGAGACTTTCTAGAATATTTCTTGCTGCAATGACAACATTTTTGGAATTATTTTTAAAAATACTATAAAAATTAAATAAAAATAAAATTAATTAAAAAATTATTAAAAAAGAAAATGAAATTTTCTTGAAAAACGTTGATATTTTGTTGGGTAAACCAAATATTTTTTTTAAATTTCCTTTCCGTAGAGACTTTCTACAATATTTCTTGCTGCATTGACAACATTTTTGGAATTATTAAAAAAAAAAAAAGTTTAGTCGAACGTATCCAACAAAATTTTGATCTTTTCCAACAAAATTTCATTTTCAATAAAGCGAAGAGGTTTTCGATATTACCTGGATAAATCGTGCTTATCCTTGTACAAGGAGTGACTCTCTCTGGCTCTGTCACGACTCAAGTTTTCCCTGCTCGAGCGAGGAAATGAGGGAAGCTGTGCAACGTCTTTCTCACGCGGGGGCGAGCTCCATTAAATGTAGAAATTTGTAGCTACGATATCCAAGCTCTCGTCGCGAGGCAGAAGCAGCGACGAGACGAAGGAGAAGAAGAGAAGAACGAGTGACGTTGAGACGAAGGATTCAACGCTCGCGTTTTCACTTGCTCCCAAAACTGCTCTCGCGGGATACCGCGCCCCGCAGCCGGCGGGCATTTGACAAAAATTAATGGCCGCCCAAACTCTCGTAATTATATCGCGCTCGCATCTTTTAATTACCGCGCTTATGCTCGCCCGATTCTCGAAACCACGCTCGCCGCGCTCGCCATTCCAAGAAACCCTGGCAAATCTTTCGGCTTCATTAAGCGTCTTTGCAGATTTCGCTGCAGATTAGAGGAAACTGCTGCCGGTTAAGGGAGAGCACAGGACGAGGAGGAAAACGCTTTACCAACTTTTCGAGCTTGATAAGCCGGACGGCACATTCTTCACCATTTTTCTTTTTTATCCACTCGCTGCGGGATAAATCTCCTTCTTATCCGATATTCTCACGTTATTCTTCTGCATTTGATGGATCAATTTATTATCTTGTTCCTTTCGTCCATATCGGGCGTCCGAGCCATCGACCATGAGGGGAAAGGGAGATAAACGTGAAAAACGCGAGACCGTGGCACACTGGAAAATGCAATTTTGTTGAAAATCGTCGATATTTTGTTGAAAATCGTAAACCAAATATTTTTTGACAATTTCAAAATTTTCGTCGGCAGTATTTTTTGTTTCTAACGAAACTGTCGGCAAAATAAACGATTGGAACGACTAAAATTTGCTTCCAGACTTTCTGAAATATTTTTTACTGCAATGACAACATTTTTGGGAATATTAAAAAAAAAACGTTTAGTCGAACGTGTCGAACAAAATATCGATCTTTTCCAACGAAATTTTCTTTCCAGCGTTTATTTGTAAAAAATACAAAATAAAACAGACCGATTAACTTTTGCTAAGCATGCAAAAAAAAAAAATTGCGAAAATGAGTCATTTTTCGAAGGGTCACACTGAGATGATTGCGCATGCATCTACTGCAGACGAGTCTCGACGATCTGGACGGATGGAAACATTGGTTTGGCCAAAAAAAAAAAAAAAAAANAAAAACACATCAATTTTGTCGTTAACGGTTCGCAGCGAAATTCGTGGAATTCCGAACGCCCGGATGCGTCGATACGAATTTAAATTTCCTGAAAAAATGTATTTTTTTGTTTTCTCGTTTAAATTCAATATCCACAGCGTAAGAGCTCGAAAAAAAAAGAAAAAATGCACAACGAGTGCCGGGATGACTTTCCAAGAACCCAATATGTCTGGGGGGCGCGCGATATTTGTCGAAACGCATCGAAGCCTGACGCGAGCGTGACGTTTGACATCCGCGAAGTGGGAGTTTCATCATCAGAATCCAATAAAGAATTCGAGCGCGCGAGTATCAAAAAAACGAAAAGATCGAACAACGTGGAAGCCACGAAATCTTTTTTTTACGTCGCTCCCCAAAAATTGTTTTTCCTCTCGAACAATTTGGCGTGTGTCTAGAGTCACGGCGTGTTTATCGAATCGAGAAATTTGATGAGAACATGCGGGAAACTCGTCTCTATCGGGCGACACTGTCGCTTTTAGGGAAAAGTACAAAATGTGCGATGAATTTTTATGAAAATAAGAATTTCCAATAAATTGCGAGACTCGTCGAGAGTGAAAATCTCTTTCGCGTTCTCTCCCATTGGAAAAACACGAAAACTACTCTCAGCCAACGATCGCCCACAGAGCCAGGCATACAGAGTCGCAAAACGTACGATAACATGTCCATGCGGTGGATGCACGTTTTTAAAACAGACAAAAAGCTTCAAAGTGGCGTTTTCATCCGTCCGATTGAATTCGCCACAGCGCGCGGTATTAAATTTTAATTAATCCGCATATAACGGGAAAATGGGGGGACGTTATCGAATCTTCGTAATCCAACTAAAACGTACGTGACTGGAGCTCGTGTTCGGGCAGCGTTGAACCGTGTACGATTCTCCGCGCCTCATGCTCCCCCCGCCCCGCCGACGCTTTTCTCTTTATTTTCATTCTCTCTGCTCGCAGCATCCCTGCTCCAGAGTTTCCCATTTCTCTCTTTGGCGGCGAGCGCGCGATCGCGGACTATATACGAGAGACTCTGTGCCTGCAAAGTCTCCTTCCGCGCGCTCGTACCATCTTCAATATTTCACTGCATGGCGAATCTTGCGAGCATTATTGCCGCGCGCGGGCGACTGTTGGAACGTGAAAAAGAAGAAAAATGCCAGAGTCTTTTGTTTCCCCATGTTCGGCATTTCCTTATTCACATCCTGCTCTCCATTCGTGTGTTTTCACTCTTTACCCCTTCGCTTTCCTCTGGTTAATGTTCGATACTCGCGAGCGATGCAACTTCATATCGTAAGGGAGGCAAAGAATTTCTAATAAAAACGAAAGACATTTTTTTAGGAAGCTAATAAACGAGAGAAACGCGAGAGCACGAGGAACAAAAAAAAATATTGACATGTTGAAACTGAATTTAACTTCCAAAATGGCAAAATCATCGTTTCGAGAATTGCTGGCGCTTAATAAAACCTCCGACTATGACAATGGGTCATTTTGACCNGACTGTTGGAACGTGAAAAAGAAGAAAAATGCCAGAGTCTTTTGTTTCCCCATGTTCGGCATTTCCTTATTCACATCCTGCTCTCCATTCGTGTGTTTTCACTCTTTACCCCTTCGCTTTCCTCTGGTTAATGTTCGATACTCGCGAGCGATGCAACTTCATATCGTAAGGGAGGCAAAGAATTTCTAATAAAAACGAAAGACATTTTCTTAGAAAGCTAATAAACGAGAGAAACGCGAGAGTACGAGGAACAAAAAAATATATTCACATGGTGAAACTGAATTTAACTTTCAAAATGGCAAAATCATCGTTTCGAGAATTGCTGGCGCTTAATAAAACCTCCGACTATCACAATGGGTCATTTTGACCCGGACATAGTTTGACAGAAGTTGGAATTTCAATTATTAATATTCGAAGAACAAAAGTTTCAGTTTCTTGGATTTTTTCTTCATTTTTAAAGAAAAAATGGTGCGGAGTACACTCTTGGGTCAAATTGACCCGGACAAACTTTTCCAGATGTTGAAATTTCAATTATTAATATTCGAAGAACAAAAGTTTCAGTTTCTTGGATTTTTCCTTCATTTTTAAAGAGAAAATGGTGCGGAGTACACTCTTGGGTCAAATTGACCCGGACAAACTTTTCCAGATGTTGAAATTTCAATTATTAATACTCGAAGCAAAAACGTTTCAGTTTCTTGGATTTTTCCTTCATTTTTAAAGAAAAAATGGTGCGGAGTACACACTGGGTCAAATTGACCCAGACAAACTTTTCCAGATGTTGAAATTTCAATTATTAATACTCGAAGAAAAAACGTTTCAGTTTCTCGAATTTTTCCACCATTTTTATAGAAAAATGGGGCCCGAGTACACACTGGGTCAAATTGACCCGGACAAAGTTTTCCAGAAGTTGCAATTATTACTATTCAAAGAACAAAAGTTTCAGTTTCTCCAACTTTTCCTTCATTTTTGAAGAAAAATGGGGCGCAGTACACACTTGGGTCAAATTGACCCGAGGTCGAAATAGCGAGACTAATTTATTATTTGGATATTCCAACAGACTGTAACGCGTCAACTTTTTTCATATCCATTCGCACAATGTTGAAGTTCGCATTTCGATGGAATGCAGCGAAAGCTCATGATTTTTTTTATAGCAAAGCGCAAAATTTTCATAGAGTTTGGAAAAGACCAAGTTGGAACGAGTAAGACGCGAGCACGTTCGTTGCTGGTCGAGAAACAAGAAAGATTGCTCGACATTCGTCGAATAAACGAGAGCCGCCTGTTCCGTTAACAATCTCCACCCCCCGCCGCGCGGGACCTCAAGTGGTTTGACTATCTTCGGCGCCTGCGGCCGCTATAATCCTATAAATAAGAGATACAGAATATAAAAGAAGAGTCTGCTGCCGCTGCTGCTCGTTTGAAAGGCATTCCAAGAGGCCGAGGAAAACGTTGGGGTCGTGGTCGGAAGACCCGGCGCCGCAACGAGGGTGAGGAAATCAATTTGGAAAAGACGAAGAATGTTCCCTTTGCCGCAAACGCGCCGAGAGACTGAAAAAGTTGGAGCATCGCGGAAGAGGAGCCTCGGATCGACCTGAACCTCGTTTGCTACCGATATAACGGCCACAGCGTCGTTATGCCGCGCCACCGAGACTGATTCCTCATCTTAAAGACTCTCGGCTACATTGAGAAGAAAATTTCGATGGAAAATATCGATATTTCGTTCGATATTCTCGACTAAACGTTTTTTTTTTGTAAATCCCAAAAATGTTGCCATTGCAGCAATAAATATTCTAGAAAGTCTCTCCGGAAGCAAATTTTAAAAAAATATTTGGTTTACCACATTCAACGAAATATCAACGTGTTTCAAGAAAATTTCATTTTCTTTTTTAATAATTTTATAATTCATTTTATTTTTATTTAATTTTTATAGTTTTCTTTTTTAATAATTCCAAAATGTTGTCATTGCAGCAAGAAATTTTCTAGAAAGTCTCTCTGGAAAGCAAATTTTAAAAAAATATTTGGTTTACCACGTTCAACAAAATATCAACGTTTTTCAAGAAAATTTCATTTTTTTTTCAATAATTTTTAAATTAATTTTATTTTTATTTAATTTTAATAGTTTTTTTTAAATAATTTTTTAATTTATTTTATTTTTATTTTTATTTTATTTTTATTTTTATTTAATTTTAATAGTTTTTTATTTATTTAAATAATTCCAAAAATGTTGTCAATGCAGACAGTTTCGTTAAAAACCAAAAATACTGCCAAAATAACGAAAATCTTGAAATTATCAAAAAATATTTAGTTTAACGTGTTGAAAAAAAAATCTACGATTTTTAACAAAATTTCATTTTCAGTCAACGCCCTATAATGTAGAAACTATGTTCATTGATTTCTTCATATTTTTATAAATTATTGATTGTTGAAAAAAAAAAATCGATCGACCTCCCGCGAGCACGTTGATGCTCCAACGTCGTTTCTCCGACGACTCGAGTGCGAGCGAGCATCAGCATTGTCAGGGGTTCTAGTAAATTTAGTTGGAAAGGAGATTGAATCTGCTGGATGCGGGAGGAGAGAGAAATAACGCGAAGAGAAGGTCTCCGCGTCAGAGAGAAAAGCAGCAAAAGTTCACGTGCATTTAGCCGCGTGCGCGGGGGCGGGGGAGGGCGCGAATGTATAAAAGCTCGCGCGTAACTTTTGATGGCCGGCTCGGGACTCTGGAATAAGCAGCAGCAGCGGGATGAGTCTCTTTTGAAATGAAATGCGAAATGCACTTCGCGCGCTCGGGTTTATTCGTGTACGCGAGCGTTGTAATGTCGAGAGTATGGATTCTGTGTATTCAGATTGAGAGTCTCTCGGTTTCGCGGCGTTTAACGAGGTTTAATTTGTCGAGGTTCGTCCCCAGACAATCGCAGCCCTGCGGCGGGTTCCAATGTCCCGGAGTTAATCATGGTTAACGGTTCGACGGTGGCGCGGAGACTCTCGCTCGCCAATGGAGCCCATACCTCGTTTACTTTCGATAACATTTCCCTGCTCCTTTTTTATCCATTTTCCTGGACCTATCGTGTGTGTGCACGGAGATTCTCCATTTTCGTTTGGTTCTCGCCGCGCTAATAGCTTTTTTCCGTATGCGTCCGGCTCTGCTCTATGGCAACCCGCTGCGCCTTTGCAATCGCGAGCTTGTCGTATAAATTCGAATTACTCCCGCGTGCAATCTGCTCGCAGCCTCTGCGATGCACCGCGCGACCGGATATACACGCGAGACGCGAAAAACTCGATCAATATATTGCTCGCACACGAGGCTCCCCCAAAAAATTCACTCGCGATTAAATTATTCAATGATCCACGCCCGTAAGTGTGTGTGCCACTCATTTTTTTACTTTTACGTTTTTTGGCTCGTGCTCGCGAAGCATGAGCGTGAGCGAGCGGAGAAAAGTCCATTCGTCGCCCTTTTCCAGCAACTCTTTTATCGAGAAAACGAAGAAGCTGAATGGAAAATAATTTTTGTTTTTTTAACAATAAAAATCAATATTTTTGAGAAATTTCAAAATTTTCGTCATTTTCGCAG
Source organism: Hyposoter didymator (assembly GCA_037952995.1). Taxonomy (NCBI): domain Eukaryota; kingdom Metazoa; phylum Arthropoda; class Insecta; order Hymenoptera; family Ichneumonidae; genus Hyposoter; species Hyposoter didymator. The sequence continues at coordinate 989,176 of JBAJMU010000007.1, forward strand.
TGAAATTCGTTTCTAACGGAACAGTGTCTACAAAATTCACGATCGAAATGTCAAAAATTTGCTTTCGACGTGATTTTCTAGAATTTTTAAAAAAATTCCAAAAATCCAATTAGTCGAACGTCTAAATATCGATTTTTGTGTAAAAAAAAAAAAAAATTCAAGAGAATAATTCGCGAGCATGTTGGAACGACGCGAAAACGTTGAATGGAAAAGTTTGCTCGTGCTTTTGTCGGAATAAATATAGTAGATTTGGGATTTTGTAGAAAAGTAGTTGCGCGAGTGTAAAAAAAAAATGGAGCTCGCAGTAGTTTGGTAGTTTTTTGTGGGAGATGCTCGCGAAGAGGAAGGATCTTGGTGGAAACATTGATAACTCGTTGGTCGGGGAATACATAGACGTAATGCGATCCCGGTCATGGATCGTTTGGTACAAATTGGAAAGGACCGCGACCGCGCGGGTCGCTCTTGATGGTATTCGTTCGTACATTATAGTTGGGAGCAGGGCGGCATGGCAAAAGCATCAGCCGAGTTTGTTGTAACGGAGTTTTCCAAGTAGCTTGCTCCTGCTCCTCGCGGCGTTTTGTCGTCGCGTTTGGGCGTCCAGCGTCTCTCTGCCTGCTCCGGGGTACGCGGTCGGCTCTTCGCCTCATCTCTTTTTATCGGGATGCTGTCGTAGCAGCAGCAGCACACAGTTAAATTATGCATAATGGCAGGAGAGTGCGAGAGATCCGAAACTCCTTGAAACTTTAGTTCCGCGGCGGCACTCTGGCTGCGGCGGTGGTTCTTTACGAAAAATAATCGACGAGCGAATTCGCCGCGCCGGAAAGACTTGTTAAACTAATCGAGAGAAGATACTCGACGACGACGACGACGACAGTGGCTGCTGCTGCTCATATTCTCCGGCGATTTTTCCGCAGCTTCTTTTTCTTTTCTCATCCCCGGCCCATTATTCCCGGCTTCTCGCTCTCGATTCTTGAGCGCACCATCTTTTTTTCCTTTTTGTACTCAACTCGCTATTCTGAGACATTGAAAAGTTTCAACCGGAACGGACGGACTAATTTTGTTCTCATTTCTTCCGCGTGCTCGTAATAACTTATTGCACTCGCTCTCGATGTCATCTCGTTACTTACGCCTCTCTCTGTATCGCTAGTCATTTCCCTTAGTGTCATTTTTATCGTTTTTATCGGTTGATTCGTCTCTTTCATTCAATAGTTACGCGACAATCCCGCGTCGCACGTGGACAGTCCGTTTATTTGGAACGCAAAGGGATCGCGCGCGAAAGGGCGCTTTGCCGCGGGCTCTGTTTTCCACCGGATCGCTAAAATACCAGAACGGCACTTTCTCTAATTGGCCCTCGCGTTTTCCTCGCGTTCAGTAATGAGCCGAGTTAATCCATTGTTCGCGTGGATTGTGCGAGCCAGCCAAGCCTTGCTGCTGCTGCTGCAAGCGAACGGACCATCCGAACGCGCGCGCCGAGACTATTACGGAGATAGCGAAACGTAATGAGAGACAGCGGAAAAATACACGAAGAAGAAAGAGCGCTTCAGAGCTGCTGCCCGGACAGCGATACCGTTACGAGCTTATTCTCGCACACACGCTTTTTTGTTTTTTTTCTTCCTCATCCTATTCTCGCTTAACGAGTCCGACGTTCCTCAGGCTCGCCCGCGCGCGCACCCGCTAAATGGGACTCTGCACACGCCCGCACGCACGCCAATTTCCCCCTGATCGGTGTTCCACGGTTAACGGCCTAACCAACGAGCATCCCCTTGCATGCTGTCGGGGCTGATACGATGGACGCGCGTGCACCGCCGCCGCTATGTACGCCCGATGTATGGGAAAACCTCCTGCACTCCGACAGGCACATTTCTCATAAAACTCTCGCGAACGAAACTTTCTCATCATCGCGCGACACCAAAATTTTACGCAATCTCCGAAAGAATTAACGATTATTGTTTATTAAAAATTATTGATGATAATAATTTCGTTTTTGTTGAGAATGACAACTTGTCCACGAAATTTATGAAATTTTGAACAATTTTTATGGAATTTTTGACAGTTTACGAAATTGTGAATAGAATTTTGGTAATTTTTGAAAATTTGCGAAGGTTTATACTTATTTTATGGATTTTTGGACAATTTACGAAATTGTGAACGAGTTTTGGAAATTTTTAATAATTTGCGAAGTTTTTAACAAAATTTATGGATTTTTGGACAATTTACGAAATTGTAAACAAAATTTTGGAAATTTTTAACAATTTACGGAATTTCTGACAATTTCCGAAATTTTTGACAAAATTTATGGAATTTTGGATATTTTACGAGACTTGGGACGATTTACGAGCTTTTATAACAAATTTATTAAATTTTGAACAAAATTTTGGTAATTTTTCATAATTAACGACATTTTTGATGATTTACGAAATTGTGAACGAAATTTTGGAAATTTTTGATAATTTACAAAGTTTTTAACAAAATTTATGCATTTTCGGACAATTTACGAAGTTCTTAATAAAATTTATGGAATTCTTCATATTTTACGAGACTTGGGACAATTTACGAGCTTTCATACCAAATTTATTAAATTTTGAACAAAATTTTGCTAATTTTCCATAATTAACGAAATTTTTTACGATTTTACGAAATTTTGAACAACATTTCTAAAATTTAGAGAATTTCGTGTCTCCGGGTCTCGCGCACTTGGAAATCCGCGACGATATGGCGAAATTACCGCCTTAATTAAAAAGGAGTGTGCAATTTATGGGAAACTCGACTGTAGGCTCGTAGCGATACAATGGCAAGTGCCTACAGAGGAGCCAGTGACGCGTGCGACAACGAGGGCGTATGTGTTTCCGAACGATCGGTTGTACGACTCAATTCGATATATATGAATGTGTACGCGCTCCGTACGAGTGCAGAGCTCGTCAGAAACGTTTGCTGGGACAGGCCTCATGCGCACTCGACATATTTCGCTCGCGCGCCTCCCTTCGCAATATATTTGCCGATACTGTTGAATATTTTTTGCGGTCGTTCTCGGAGGCGCGCATATTCAGGAAATAACGGCATCGCGCGGTTCGTCCTGCGTGTCCTGCGCCCGAAATCCTTGCGACGTGAACGAAAAACTTTTTTTTTTTTAATTTTCTTTCTTAGTATCTACGCGCGCGCGCGCGACTGTTTTTCCTCACGCGCTCAATTTCTCGTCGATTGTCAAGAATTCCTAAAGTGCGAAGTCCTTGACGCATTGCCCAGGATTGCCCGGAACGTCCGTGGCCGCGCTGCGATATTTAGCGCCCCCGATGAAAGAGACAACTGCACGCTGCTGCATGGATCGCATCGCAGCAGCGAGCGTGCACGACGCGAGGGGTTGAGGCTAAACCGCAACCTTTCCCATTCCCCAGCTTCCCGCCCTGCGGTATTGCACGCGGTCGATCGATTCTCGAAACTCGTAAATCATCGAATCGGCGGTTGCGGCCGTTCCGATACGAAATTCATTCCGCTGCACGTATGTTTCTCACCCTGCAATCGCACCAATCGCGCTTCTCGTCATTCTCCATGTATAACAACGCGAACGTGTTACAAAAGCCTCTCTCACTTTCCGAAAGCTGCTCTTCCGCGCCGTCCTATGGCGAAGCCTAAGAATTCACGACGCAACAGAAATCTCGCTGTCGCGGGATTCGCATTTCCCTGTGAAAATCCCTCATACATTTTTATCGTGTCCGCGCGCGTATAGAAATTTGTAAACACACACACGGATCGATAAGCTTCGCTGCTCTCGCCGCGCGACATATCGCTGAAAAATTGTCCGGTACCGATGCGGATGGCGAAATATGTTTCGCGTTACAAAATCGAGTCGAAAATTTGTACCGCATCGGCCAGCATATGTGCTCCGGCAACAAGATTTATACACGCGGGGAAACGAGATCGACGGCCGGGCGCGGAATAAGTCTCGCGGCTAACAATGCGGTCGACGTTTTGATTCATTTTGCTTCCTCATAGAGGAAGCTATGTCACGGTGAATCTTTTTTTTTCAGTTATCAATGTCAATGTGTGTGCTTGAAATGTTTCGAAACGTCGAAAAATCATATTTAGAAAAAATGTCCGGATTTGTGTGTTTGTGCGTGTTCTGACACTGCAAAATTCAAACTTTTATAACTCGAGAACGGTTTGAGCTACAGGGCTCCCGTTTTGCACAGATGTTGATCCACACGAGCTCTTCGTTCTCTGAGATTTTTGTTGGAATTGCTAGAAAAATACGAATTCTATGGGATTTTGAAATTTTCAAAAAAATCCTGTCGACGCTGTAACTTGCGCAAATTTTAAGATTTGTTACTAATTTTTTTTTTATCAATAGAGTATTATACGGGGAAGGTTGGTATTGAATTTGGGAAATATCGGTTGAGCAGTTTTAATTTTATGATTTTTCGAATTTTACGAAAATCAAAGTTTTTCGAAAAATCGTCTAAACGCTGCGATTTTTTCAAATTTTGTAAGATTCTGTGTACAAGTCCGTACTGTCTCTTTGCTTTTTAGAAAAATTGTCGAAATTTCATAATTTCTATGGAAATATAAAAAACGCTGAGAAATTTTTCGAAAATCAGAGTTTTCCGAAAAATCGTCTAAACGTTTCCATTTTTTGAAATTTTATAAGATTCTGTGTACAAGTCCGTGCTCTATTTTCTAGTCTTATCATTAATCGCGCTCGCCCGGAGCTGCAAATCCACCTGCCGGGCATTTCGTCGAAAGAAAGAAAAATCAGAAACGCGCGCGCGCGCGCGAATATATGTTCGCGATACACAAATTTTGGTGCGATAACGAAAAGATCGCGCGGGGCGCGGAGGCGAAATGGACTTTTCGGAATTTGATGATATCCGATATGCGATCGCAGCAACTCTTACCCACTTCGGAAATGGGAGCTCGTATACGCCGAAGAAAAAGACGTTCATTTTCTTACACAAGGTTTTGCCCTGCTCGCGGCTCCCGCGGGAATCGTTGGGAAGCTGCTACGGCGCACTCGATGCTGCTCCAGATCGCTCTGCTCCGTTAAAGCTCGCCGCCGCCTCTGCTATTTCTTCCAACTACTTTTCTCCCCGTGTATAAGTAGATCGCTCTCGACGCGCTTGGCGTTCTCTTATTTTGACAATTTCATCCCTCGCTCGGGTGGTGCTCAGGACTCACGAATGGAAAATGATGAGGCCGTGGGCGCGCGAGTTAGAATGGGAAACGGGTCTCCAAGTACAAGCGCGGAGGAGCAGCAGGATGAAGTAAAATATCCGCGCGCGCGAGGAGACCATTCGACTGCTCGAATGTCCTCGAGCGGAAAATGACAATTTTATAAGTTTTCCTTTGTAAGAAGCTTTTTGGCTTAACGGCTAGATGAAAGCGCGTATATCGCGAAAGCTTCGTGCGCTGCTCGGGCCAGTGGAACGAGCTGCTAGACTTTTCCATCCTTGAAATAGATTTCACTCGAATTTTCTCAATTTTTCGAACGCGTTATCGATCGGCGATGTATCGGCGCCGCAGGCTGTGCATAAAATTTCGCAGCCTTTTTTTTCGCGGTGGATATTGCTCGCGGCGTCCGCGGGACTCGCGAACGCGAGAGGGAAAAATAGTTAGCGGGCAATATAAAAGCGCGTTGCGTCGTGTTATCGCGCGCGGACGTGTGTCCTTTATTTTCTCTCCGGTGCTTTTATCGCGCGACATACGTGCAGCAGCAGAGAGTGTTTTTGTCTGCCGCTGTTTCTTCCGTAAGTAAAAAAAAAAGAGTTTGCCCGTTTTTTCGTTTTTTCTCGCACAGCCCGCGACGCATTCCACTGCGCGACGTTAAACTGCTCGCGCTCTCGTTCACAGTTTCCGGAGCAGTTTCGTTGCTCTTACGCTCACCCCTGCCGGGCAGGGTGCTTGCGAAGCTTTCAGCTNCCGCGGGACTCGCGAACGCGAGAGGGAAAAATAGTTAGCGGGCAATATAAAAGCGCGTTGCGTCGTGTTATCGCGCGCGGACGTGTGTCCTTTATTTTCTCTCCGGTGCTTTTATCGCGCGACATACGTGCAGCAGCAGAGAGTGTTTTTGTCTGCCGCTGTTTCTTCCGTAAGTAAAAAAAAAAGAGTTTGCCCGTTTTTTCGTTTTTTCTCGCACAGCCCGCGACGCATTCCACTGCGCGACGTTAAACTGCTCGCGCTCTCGTTCACAGTTTCCGGAGCAGTTTCGTTGCTCTTACGCTCACCCCTGCCGGGCAGGGTGCTTGCGAAGCTTTCAGCTGTGCGAACGATATGCTCCGTGAGAGACACGGGGCATTACGTCGCACATTACTCACTTTTACGATTCGGTATTGAGCCCCGAATCCTGAGCGAAATATCTTTTGACGCCGCGCGCGTCCTATGCTTCCGTACGATGCGAAGCTCGTCGTTTTTGCTTCCTCACAGAGGAAGCTATGTCATGGTGAATCTTTTCTTTTCAGTTCTCAATGTCAATGTGTGCTGCAAATGTTCCAAAACGTCGAAAAATCATATTTAGAAAAAATGTCCGGATTTTTGTGTTTGTGCATGTTCTGACACTGCAAAATTCAAACTTTTATAACTCGAGAACGGTTTGAGCTACAGGGCTCCCGTTTCGCACAGATGTTGATCTATACGAGCTCTTCGTTCTCTGAGAATTTTGTTGGAACCGCTAGAAAAATCCGAATTCTATGGGATTTTGAAATTTTCAAAAAAATCCTGTCGACGCTGTAACTTGCGCAAATTTTAAGATTTATTTCTAATTTTTTTTTTATACACAGAGTATCATGATAGGAAGGGTGGCATCGAATTTGGAAAATATCGGTCGAACCATTTGAATTTTATGATTTTTCGAATTTTACGAAAATCTGAATTTTTCGAAAAATCGTCTAAACGCTTCGATTTTTTCAAATTTTGTAAAATTCTGTGTACAAGTCCGTACTTTCTCTTTGCTTTCTAGAAAAATTGTCGAAATTTCATAATTTCTACGGAAATACAAAAAATGCTGAGGAAGTCAAAATAAAAAAATAAAAATGAAGTTCCTCATAGTCGAAAGGTCAATGATCGATTATATCGTTTAGGCATCCAAAGCGCGAGATTGCCAACGCACGCGGAGAGCCTCGTACACACAGAAAATTAAACAATCGTATTCACAACGTTTGTTTATTATTTCTGTTCGTTCATTGCCCACGACGAATATGAGTTTGCGGCTAAACTCTTGAGCTCCGTTTCCACTGGCCGTTATGACCCGCGCCTTGGCCGCCGGATGAATCGCCCAGCAACGAATCCTGCTGCTGCTCCCGCGTTCCCGGAAAATATAAATTACCAGCAAAACACTCGTTCATATTGTGTACGCAGCTCGTAAATAAAAACAAAATAAAATTCCATTCGTCGAGCTCTCCAGGGCTCTCAGAGACTCGTTCCAAAAAATCATAACGAACAAGAGAAATGAAAGAAAAAAAAAAAAAAAAACTTAAAACACCACTTAGGAATTTTCTCTTTTGTTTGCGCAACGATCCGACATTCATTTCGCTTGATTAATTGAAACGTTAGTGAAAAATCATCATTCGCAAAACGCCGCGATCCATCGATACGAAAAAAACGCAGAAATTCGACACGAAGGAATGAAAAAAAAAAGTGATGGCCTCGAGAGTTCCAATTTTCGGGAAAAGCCAATTCAGTCGAAAATTTTGTTGGAAAAATCGTTTTCCTAAAAGCCAAAAATAAAAAATTCAGCGCATTTTCTTTTTTTCGAGAAAAAAAAATCTATCGAGCGAATGGCAAATTTCAATCGAATTTTCGATCGTTTTTCGTCAGCGAATCTACATTTTTTTTTCTCTCTCAACGTAAAAACAAATTATTCGGGGGAAAAAAATGTCGAACGTGCAAATACGTAATTGCGTCAGTCATTTTGCAGATTTTCATGCACTCCACTCTTGCCATTGCTTAAGCGCACGATATACTGGAAAATGTCGCGTGTGAAAAAAGTTCGATATTTAAAACGCGCGATGAATATATATTTGCCATACGTAATTCATGTCCCATCGGTTTTTCGATATTTCGCTGCCGAGGGGCTCCGTTAGCCCGTGCACCGACGAGCAGTGTGGACGGAGGATTCGTAAAAGTCTCGAGAACTCGAATTATCGAGTAAGTTTGTCTGCGGCGCGAATTTGGCGTCGAGTAACGAAAATTTAGTCGCGACAAAATCGTAAACATAGAAATTAATTGGATTTCGAGAGAGACATTCGCGTCGTCGCGAGCAATGAAATATTCCGGCGAGCCTCGGATCGGAATAATTGTTAATTAAGGATGAGGCACGAGTTAGACGAACGCGATAAGAATCGCGTGCGATTGGAGAAAGCAGAGAATGGAATAAAACGTTGCACGACCGCAAACGCGATGCGCGATGAGCTCTTTCGGTTATTCTCGCCAAGGAGACCAGAAACTGGAGATTTAGGAAAAGCCACTCGAGAGCAGGCGCGGCGGCGGCGGCGGTTGCGCGTCTTTTCACAGCATGTACGCTCGTTTCGTATCCCATAAAATAGCCTCGGTAATGCACACGCGGAAGGAATACAAAGTTGAGAATAACGAGATCGCGCGAGGGGGTGAGCCGGACGTTTCGCCGAGGCAATAACATGCAACCCTTCGCCCCATGTCCTCCCGCGCATATAATAATATATACCCCCCCCC
>JBAJMU010000007.1:1000327-1027061 GCA_037952995.1 Hyposoter didymator
GCGCGCGTTTCTATAGAAACGCGCGCAACTGCGTTTGCGAGGAGTGACGAGATCTCGTAAGATATCTCTCGTGAAACTAGAAAATTCTTGCCGCCCATTGGCAACGTCGTCGTCTCGTACTTCGTGCCTGGCAGGTATGAGGACGACGGAGAATTATCTCGTGGATCTTGTGTGTCTCGGGCGTTTCGCTCGCTCTCGCGAGATCGATCGCGATCGATCTTGTCGCGCGTTGCTGGACGCGCGTTTAAAACCAATTTTTCTTGTCGCTCTGCCAGGCTCGTCGTCGTGCGAGCTTTGTCCTTGCGATACTTTACGCGATTCCTTGCCTGCTCCGTTTTATTATTTGTTTGCGGCCGCGAAAAATAAAGATCGCGAACGGCGGTGTGGTCTGGCATTTTCCGCGTCGTTTTGGCCCAAATTCTCCGTCCCTGTTATCGATAATCCATATTTTTCGGAGCTCCACAAAAAGCTCGAAAATTAATGAAAATGAACGAAACGGAGCATGAAAATAGAAAAAGAAAAAAGAAAAAGCAAGTGGAGCGCCATCGCAATATATTTTTCGTGAATTTCCCAGAGTTTTCGAGTCACAGCTGCGCAGCTATAAATCCGGGCGAGCACACACCCGACCCGAACATCCGCACCGAGCGATGCGAAATTCTGGAAAAATGGGAAAAAACGAGAGGAATCTCAGAATCTCATGGCGTACGAGTTGCTCGCCTAATGACAATTGCCATTATTCTCATTAGTCCTCATCCTGCCCCTCACGCGCGTCATAAAATTTCACTCGCAAACGCGAAGTAGAATGGAAATATTTCACTGGCCCGAGAAATCGCTAAACCTGCATCTTGAGCATCTTGTTTTTTCAACACTGAAAACAAAATTTTATTGAAAAAGATGAATATTTTGTTCGATACGTTCGACTAAACGATTTTTTCGAATAATCCCAAAAATTGAGTCAATGGAGCAAAAAAGAATTCAGGAAATCTCTTCGGAAGCAAATATTTGTCGTTCCACTCGTAAATTTCGCTGACAATTCCGTTAAAAACCAAAAATCCTGCCAAAATAACGAAAATGTGGAAATTATACAAAAAATTTTGGTTTACCATGTTCAACGAAATATCGACGTTTTTTAATGTGACAATTTTTCTGAAAAAGATCGATATTTTGNCCCAAAAATTGAGTCAATGGAGCAAGAAATATTTTAGAAAATCTTTTCGGAAGCAAATATCTGTCGTTCCACTCGTAAATTTTGCTGACAGTTTCGTTAAAAACCAAAAATACTGCCAAAATAACGAAAATGTGGAAATTATACAAAAATTTTTGGTTTACCATGTTCAACGAAATATCGACGTTTTTTAATGTGACAATTTTTCTGAAAAAGATCGATATTTTATTGGATACGTTCGACTAAACGATTTTTTCGAAAAATCCCAAAACTTGAGTCAATGGAGCAAAAAAAAATTCAGAAAATCTCTTCGGAAGCAAATATTTGTCGTTCCACTCGTAAATTTCGCTGACAATTCCGTAAGAAACCAAAAATATTGCCAAAATAACGAAAGTTTTGAAATTTATTTATTCATTTAAATTTATTATTTATTTATTTAACAAAATATCGACGATTTTTAACAAAATTTCATTCTCAGTGTACGTTCGTCGTTTTTTCAACGCCGCAACATTTTTACAAATAAAAAGCTTTGCAAAGCTCAATTAAGAATCGTGTCTGTCGTTTCTCGTGTTTTCTACGGCGTTTGTCAGAGTCTCAACAGGTGAAAGAACAAGAGCGCGACAAGCAGTAGTGTTTTTTCGTTTTTGTCGTTGTATCGATATCGTGCATGATGCAGAGCGTCGGGAACGAGCTGGAGAGAGTTGGAAACTCGATGTTGGTTAATCTGCAGTGTGTACAGAGAGGATAAAAGGAAAAATGGAGCGTTTTCTCGAACGTGGCCCTTAATAATGTTTCGATAAACGGGGAGCTGCAACATTATGGCTAATTATTAATAGAGAGGCGAGAGAATGGAGTGGATATGAAAAGAGCAGCAGGCGAGAGTGCAATGGTGCGCGGAGGAGAGATCGAGGATGGTGTTGGAGTGCGTTATTGTTGGGGCGATAGGTTTGGCATAGTGAGAGACACAGAGTGTGCGTGGAGCTCGCACGTATTGCTCCGGCACTCTGGGCATTATTCTCTCCTGTCACTCGTCCCTTTTTTTTCCTCTTTTCTTTTCATTCTCTTTCCTTTATTCTCATATATGGCGCAGAGACAATAAAAAGCATATGCAAATTGTTCGACTTATACGGACGCGGGAGAAGGCGCGAGAGACACAAGGCGCTTCCCGAACTTGGTCACGTAAACAATTCGCACACGATTTTTCTTTTTCTTCTTCTTTTTTTTTTCACCCTTGTCATTCGTCGCAGTGTATTAATGCACGAGATTGCATACACGTGTCATTTGTAGCTGCTGCGGTCACACACGCGCGGTTTTTTTTTTTTTTTTTTTATCCGCTGCTTCGTTTTTTCGCTTTTTTCGCGCGATATCCATACGCGACGCGTATACGTGTGTGCATTCGCCTTTGTCTCTCTGCGCTGCAGACACTCACGTTGCATTTAGAAACATACGCGGATCACTCGCTGCTCTGCATTTTTTTTTCCTTTTTTTTTCCTCCCACGTCCCAACATTTTTCTCGGCAAAATTTTAATACAATATTTGCTCGGGCTCAACGAAAGCTCCGCTAAAGCTTTTTCGGGTTCGTATGCCTCCGAAATATTCACTGCTCCGTACACATCGCCCCCGACAGAACGCACNCGCCCCCGACAGAACGCACTCCCCCCCTCCCCCTCCCCCGCGAGTGCACTGATGCACCGAGTGCATTTGCTCACGTACGTCGCACCGCGCGGAGCTCATGTCGAGAATATTCTATGCACCCCTTCACCATGAAACTTCATGAGAGAACTCCTCTCCACATTCTACGGTCAAATATCTCGGTGGCGAGGAAACAGCTCGCACCGAGCTGCTGCAAACGATGAGCAAATTTTTATCAACTTCGCCGAGAACTCGTCCTCGAGACCTTCGTCTCTTTTTCTCCCCAATTTCCCATGCTCCGTCTCCTTTTTTCTTATCAAGCCTGGTACGGTAACTCGACCTTAAAAACGACCCCGGACGACTTTAAGGTATTACGCTATCACGCAACGAGTTTGTTTAGAATTTTTCTTCCAAATTTTGTTTAAACGTTCTTGCCACCAAAACTAACAGTTTTCTCGTATAAAGAAACATTTTCTGACGTTTTTAGAAATTGATTTATTTAATTTACAATTTTTTATTATTTTATTTTTTATTTTTATTTATTTTTTTTATTTTTCCGATCGAAACGCGTGTAAATTAAAGTGTCGCGTTTCGTTTAAATGTTTCAAGGAAAGAAACTAAAGACGCGACTCCCATTGACACGCGTTTGGATGGGAAAAATTGAAAATTGAATATTTCAAATTTTAAACGTCAGAAAATTTTTCTTCATGGAAAAAAAACTGTTAGTTTCGGTGCCAAGAACGTTTAAACTAAATTTTCGCCCTTCGTTCTCCCGTTTGTTCATCGTTTCGCAAATTTTCCACTAATTTTTCGACGTCAATCAAAATTACGAAAAGAATCAATACTTTTCGTTAAATTTTGCCGGAGATACGAATTTTCAAAATTTGGCTCATTCAGGTTATCGGAATAAGTAGAAAAATAAAATAGGATTATTGTTCGAGGGTTAAAAAAGCTGCAGGAGCAACTCGCCGAATAAATACGAGCGATCGAATAAAAATGCAAATGACAAAAAACGGGATCGTTTATATTTTTTTCTCTGGTCCATTAATAATTCATCGCGCTCAATTATCTCGTAAAGCGTATTTTTATGATATTCATTGTGTCGCGGAAAGATACGCGGCGAGTCTCTTGGAAATCAATAATTGTACAGACCATGCGGGAACACGTGATCCGGGGTGCTCCCCGAACAATTTGCATCAAAATTCCGCCGCAGACAAAGCGACAAGACTCGCAGCGCATCTCTTTCAGAGAAATTGCTTTGAACGTGTGTTGAGGGAAAAGAAAAAAGGAAAAAGTACTTGTGTGTTAAGATTGAGAGGAAAGAGAGCATTGAGCACATCTCGCGAGGGAATACTCAACTTCCGGTTCTCTGGTTCATCGCGTTTCTCACCCTCGTTTTTCCGCTTGATCTCGTCTCGTCCTTTCTCCCTCGTCTCTCCGGGAATCCTGCTGTTTTTTTTTCTCCTTTTTTCTTAGTGCTTCCTTTTCCAAATCGAGCCATTTCCAACTAACGGAAAAATGGGAAAACGTCGAGTTCAGTCTCCTTAGCCGAAGCGAGCCAAGGTAAACGAGAGAGCGGAAATAAAAGACGCGCCAGAGTCTGTACGTTCGTGCGCGGGACTTGGAGAACTCCTGATGCTGCTTTGCTCGTGTGAAAAAAAACTCCAACGCTCCGGACGGTATAGAGAGCGAGGGTGTGTGCAGGAAACGCGCTTAGATAAAAAAAAAACTTGAAAGAATCGGAGAACTGGAGAAAGAGAGAGAGAAGTTTGCATTTTCTCGCGATACGAAGGCGTCGTTGGGTTTTAAAGTAAACCTCGTTTCCCTCTCCGTCTCTCCAGCAGCATTCAGTGCTCCCTGGGTCACTGTTAACATTTTCTTTTCTTCTCCTCACCTGCTGATGCTCTTCTCCGCGGAAAATCGCGCTCCGTGTATCGTTAACCAGAGAAAGATTCTCGAGCGCGAGCGTTTTCCCAAAAGAGAGAGCAGCTGCCCGATCGAGCGAGAATTTCGAGCGAGAGAAGAAAAAATTGACGAGGAAACTGAGCAACGTGCGGACGCACTGGCTAAACCACTGTTGCGTCTGCTTCGCGATCCTTTTCCGCACCTGCAGCCTCCCCAACTCTCCCGAAAATCCTTCTGCTCCCAAGAGACTCGCCTTACTCGATATCTCCAGTTACTGCTCTCCTCCTCGCGCTCCGCTTCCGCTTTGCACAGCTTCTCACATAAAACCCCCTTCCCCGCGCCCGCGTCTCTGTATCGGGCAAAGTCAAACTTACCAGCTTCCCAAAGCGCACGCCAGCAGACTCTCTATTTGCCCTTCGGGTTACGTCGAACGTTTCGCATATATTCGTTGATAATTCATCCAACATTTGCAAATTCGGATTACATGCACGCCGTCCCTTTCTCTGCTGCTGCTGCTGCTGCTCAGCTACGAGGCTCTCATCCCTTTCCAACTCCGCACAGCAGTCTCATTCACCCGCGCGCTCGTCTCTCTGTGTATCTTGTACTCCGAACGTTCTCTCCGCTTTATCAACTCTCCCGACCATCTAAAATTTACATCTATCCACTACGCTCTCTAATGAATTCACCTTGAGGGCTGGATATCGAGATGCCAGAGACAAACTAAATCGACTGTCCTCGTGCTCAAACGATTCGAAATCATTTCTTTCCAGCTGATCGCGTTCGGATCCTCGAAAATTCTACTTTTTTATTTCATTTTTTATCGTCGTTGGAAACATTTTGTGAAATAATTCCAAAACTTTTCGAAATTCTACATTTTTTGAATTTTTTTTTTTTTTTATTAAGGTAGTTGTCTCGATGGACGGATTTTGCTAAATAATTCCCAAACTCAACGAGCTACAGCGATTCGAAACCGTTTCTTTGGAGCTGATCATTAAAATCTTTGGAAATTGTACATTTTTTGAAAATTTTTGATTTTTATTAAGGTATTGCCTCGATGGGCGTATTTTGCTATAATTCCTAAACTTTTCGCACTGTCAAATTTGTTGAAAATCATTTATTTTGAGTTGATCATGAAATTCCTCGAAAATTGAATATTAAAAAAAAAAATTATTTTTATTAAGGTAGTTGTCTCGAGGGACGTATTTTGCTGAATAATTCCGAAACTTTTCGCACTGCCCGGTTCAAAATCATTTATTTCGCGTTGATCATTAAGTTCCTCGAAAATTCTATATTTTTTGGGAAATTTTTTATCTTTATTAAGGTAGTTGGACAATTTTTGTAGATATTTTTTGACGTTTTCGGACATTTTCAGCGTATTGACATTGAAGACTAGAAAAACAAAATTTCCTCGTCCCATAGCTTGCTCCATGAGGAAGCAAAAACATTTTAATTGCTCGAAATGAAACTAGAAATATGAAGTAATAATGGGACCCATTTGTGCCAATTTATTCGCCTCAGTTGGGAGAGAAGAATTCGTATATGTTGTGGACGAATTGATGGGGATCTCTCGGAAGGGTGGTGACCTGATAAATTCAACGGCAGCAGGCAACATGCTACGCGAGAGCATAAAGGCTCTTAACCTTTCTCCATATTTTTAGTTGAATGTTAGTGGCTTATTTTCTAGGCTCTCGTTTACGACTATGAGCCGAGCATCGAATATCGCCTGCTCGAAGAATAGAGCCAATGTGAGTAACTGCCGTTAGAAATGTCTCGCTCCCTCTTGCTCCGCGAGATGACGAGAGGACGAGAGCGAGACGCTGAAGCAGGCGCCTTGGCTCTCGGGCGCTCTCCCGCTTCCTGCTGGCGCTCTCGTCCACACCCACAGACACACAATTGCAATGCCTCGCTCTCTCTCTTCTTACGACAATGGTATAGCAACGAGAATGCCACTAGCTACCACGCCGAGTAACGATTCGACGCGGGCGTTGAAATCGTAAATTCTCGCTCCTTCGCGCTACACCCTCGTAGCCTAGCGGATGACTTTCCTTATGTTCCTCAAACTCCCTTACATCGAGACGAATACGTCGTGGAAATCCAGCTCCATAAATACAAAAAGTTCAGGCGATCGGGAATTAGGAGCGAGTTGAGTCTCGAAAATAATTATTAATCCTCATGGAATCATATGATTTTTTATGGACTTCCGGGTCGTTTGGGTCCTTTTCGTCCTGTCGCTTGAATCTCACGAATTTGAAGAGAAAAAAATCTGAAAAAATTCTGAAATATTCTTCGTTAAGATGAGGGATCAGTCGCTATCTTGGCACTGTGAGTGCGAGAGAGATCGCTGCAATTTTCGAAATTGAATATCTTCGACACGGTTTGATCAATAAAAAAAAGCCCCTGTCAGGCTATTTTTGCCATCTTTCCGCGGCGCTTGACAGAGCCTTTTTTTGATTAGTCAAACAACAGCGCAGAATTTTCATTTCGAAAATTCGAGGTGAGGTTAGGTGACTGATCCATCATCTTAATGCTACTTTGAGGTTTCATAGTTTTTATAGTCGTTGCGTTTGTTTTGTTTTATATAAAGAGTTTCAAAAACCAAGATTTTCGAAAAATGTTGTTGCTTGGGTCAAAAAGACCCATATGATCCATGGATCATATGAATTTTTATGGTAAAACGATCGTTATGGGTGTTTTTCGTCCTGTCGCTTGAATCTCACGAATTTGGAGAGAAAAAAATCTGAAAAAATTCTGAAATACTCTTCGTTAGTGCTCCTTCGAGGTTTCATAATTTTTATAGTCGTTGCGTTTGTTTTGTTTTATATAAAGAGTTACAAAAACCAAAATTTTCAAAAAATGTTGTCGCTTGGGTCAAAAAGACCCACATGATCCACGGATCATATGAATTTTTATGGTAAAACGATCGTTATGGGTCCTTTTCGTCCTGTCGCTTGAATCTCACGAATTTGGAGGTAAAAAAATCTGGAAAAATTCTGAAATACTCTTCGTTAATGCTACTTTGAGGTTTTTAAATTTTTATATACGAAACACTCGCCACTGCTCGCATTGCAGTTTGTACATCGGCGAGAGCAGCAGCGACTCTCTCTGTATCCTCGCGTTCCTCTATATATACACGTGCGCGTCTTTCTACGTGACTCATGTACAAAAGTTTGTTTCGCGACTTTATTCTCCGGCGCTCTGCCTCTTTGTGTCAACCTCGCGATTCGCTTTCTCCGGGCGGATGAGATTATCGTTTTTTTTCGTTTTTTGTACAGTTTGCCGCATATGCGCCGGGAGATCCCGGGGCTCGCTTCGATTGCGCTAAATAACAGTTAATTACGACCGCTCGTTCCGCGCGGATTCTCGTCCCGATGGATCGCATCCAAACCTCTCGCGCGAGCGAGCAAAACAAAAAATCACTCTCGTCTTTTTCGAGCTTTTCCCATGAGCAGGCGCGAGTGTAACGGCCAACGGCGCGCGAAGATCATCCTCCGCAGGGAACAGGAAACTTATCGAGTCTCCCACAAGGACAAGCACTCGCTATCGCTCTCGCAATGAGAAAAATGTCGAGGGAGAAAAGTGACAGATGCGGCGGCTGGACCGAGTGGCCGTTCGCGTGGCCCATCGCGAAAACGTCGCGTCACCAACACGATACTGACGCAAGAGACTCCTCGACACATTTCTCCTTTTTCTTAATCTTGTTCGCGCGACATTTTTTTCTTCTTCGCGAATCAAACTGTTCGGACAGCTTCAAAAGTCAAGACCGGCAGGGAAAAGCTCTCCCGCGGGTCTCTGTCGCTTACACGGAAGTGCACTTGGGACGCGTTTACTATTTTCTGTTCCGCACAAACACTCTCTGTCACAACCAATTTCCTCGTGCTCCCTTTTATTTCGAAATCCAAACTGCATCATTTTTCCACCATCTCGCGCGTTGCTCGAGCTCGTTTTATCGATTTGGAAAAAGTTTCTAAATGTTAGAATCTTTCGAAAACTTTGTTGACTCGCTTAAAACAAAACGATACTCGGGCCAAGTGCACTGCTTCGTGCTTTTCACTCGTAAGGACGAATTAAGACTTTACAAACGCCTCCCAACGCAGTGTAAGCGAAGTCCGTGCGGTATAAAGTTTCAGAGCAAAATTGGTCGGGACTGGTTTCGTGCTTATTAACTTTTTGACGTCAAACGAGAAAAATTAAACGAAATTCCACGAAAAATACGGCATTTAGAAATCACCTCTGTTTTCGTAAAACTGTTCGCAGCGAAAAAATAGAGAAATTACTGACTTTTTATAAATTTGCACAAAATGTCCGCGACTGGTTTCGTTTTTATCAATTTTTCGACGTCGCACGAGAAAAATTAAACGAAATTCCGGGAAAAATACGACATTTAGAAATTACCCCTGTTTTCGTAAAATTGTGTACGCAAGGAAAAAATAGAGAAATTTACTGACTTTTCATGCATTTGCATAAAATGTCCACGACTGGTTTCGTTTTTATCAAATTTTCGACGTCACACAAGAGGAATTAAACGAAATTCCGCAAAAAATACGGAATTTGGAAATCACCCCTGTTTTCGTAAAATTCTATACGCAACGAAAAAAATGAGTAATTACTGACTTTTTATACATTTGCACAAAAGGTCCGTGACTGGTTTCGTTTCCATAAATTTTTTGACGTCACACGAGGAAAAAAAAATCGAAATTTCGCGAAAAATACAAAATTGAGAAATCACCCCTGTTTTCGAAATAAACTGCTCGCAGGGCGAAAACGAGTGATTACTGCCTTTCGATGCATAGATAATGATTTCCAATCGTCATAGTTTCGAACTCGGTGAGTACTCGTGCGAAACTTTGAAGCGACAATGATGAGCTCGTCTCTGTGTCGTCCTGCAGATGATGTGTAACGTGTGTGTACGCAGAGAGCACACGTTATTTGAGAGAGAAGCTCGCATTGGTTTCCGTGTTTATACATGCAACAAACGCGAGATCCAATTTAAATTTCCATTTGAAGATGCGCCCGTAATTCTAACGTCGCGGAACGAGAGGCGCTGTCCGCGCGCGTTCTGCTTCGTTTTGCTTTTTTCCCAATCAACTCGCTCCCCCGCGTAGCCTTTGAAATTATTATCACACACGACGTCGTATCGCGTTTCTCTCGCTCTCGCTCTCGATCGAATCTTTGCATTTCGATTTAGAGTAAAAATCAGAGTTAAAAAAAAGACAAAAAAGGGTTGTCGAGATTTTTTCCTCAGAAACGAAAATTTCCTCGCGGGAGGCAAAAGAGCTTTCTCGAAAACGAAACGTCTCGGTAATTCATTCGACGCGCAGTCAGATCGTTATTGTTGATTAGCGAGGCAGACACTGCTGTTTCGCTTGCGACGTTGCGAATAACGACGCGGAGCAGCTCTTCGACCACAAACGTCGATGTATAGCGTTTTGACGAAAGAATGAGACCGACGGGGCCACGATGATGGCAAGAGAGAGAGAGAGAGAGCTCTTGTCGTGGGAAATGCAGCGACGAACCTCGACAGACAGGTTAATCCGAGCTTTTGTTTAATTAGCAAGTTGTGTCATGCGGCGAGTCGCGCGGTTCCTCTTTGCCGGAGCGGAGGACAAAGAGCGAGAGCGCGGGACGGGGAGGCCCGCCTGTGCTCGCGCTCGAACAAGCGAAACGCGTCGCCAATGTCTCATTCTGTCTTTGGCGTGTTTCTCTGTGTTTGCGTCCTCCCAGAGGAATATATTCTCGTCCAAACCGCTTTTCGAATTCGTCGTCTCGTCTCTCGCGCTCTGTAGAAATGTACAATCCGCCGCGGCGCGCGATTTTCATCTCCGCGACGCGGAGAGCGAGAGCGAAGCTCTACGCGGTGCGAAATGCGAATATACGTTGAGAAACGCGCGGTCGTTGGTCATCGCGCGTGAGTCATCGNTCGAACAAGCGAAACGCGTCGCCAATGTCTCATTCTGTCTTTGGCGTGTTTCTCTGTGTTTGCGTCCTCCCAGAGGAATATATTCTCGTCCAAACCGCTTTTCGAATTCGTCGTCTCGTCTCTCGCGCTCTGTAGAAATGTACAATCCGCCGCGGCGCGCGATTTTCATCTCCGCGACGTTGTTCGCGACGCGGAGTGCGAGAAAGAAGCTCTACGCGGTGCGAAATGCGAATGTACGTTGAGAAACGCGCGGTCGTTGGTCATCGCGCGTGAGTCATCGGGGCGCCCAGCAGCAGGGCGTGGGCGCTCGAGGACGAAGAAGCTTAAGATTTCCTTGTCTCGCATTTTTCTTTTGTCCAGCATTTTGCACATCGGAGCTGGGAGATTCGTTGAGATTACGAACTGAAAATATAGAAACTCTGGATCCGAATGATTTATTGACGATTCGTGAGGATTGCACGCGGCGAAGGAGCAAGAATTTGTTGGAAAAGGGAAAGAGATTCGTAACGCGACTTTCCATCGTTCCCGATGCATAATCAACGCGAAAAGTCACTCTACGCATTATCGAATATCCGCTCGAGGCTTTGCATGATAAAGGAGATAATTGCCACGACCAGTAATTATTATTACAAAGTTCTAGGCGGCGCCCCGCGATGGTGAATCTTGCCACAGCCTCCTCCCTCTCTCTCTCTCTCTCTCTCTGTCGCGCGTATCCGTTGGTGCGCACACCGTTCAAATACCTTAACGACCCGTAGACTCAATTTTCCTCGTGTACTTGGCCCCGCAGCTTCTCTCGTTTTCCTCGTCTCACACCGACCAACCAAGACGCACACACAGGCTCTCTCGTAATCGGGAATACGCGCGCTCTCCTCCTATAGACGTCGACGTGCAATGTGCATATCCTGCTCGCGCGCACACATGCACGCAAGGGCGTTCGTTTACGTGCGAGAACGCGCAGCCCAGCTCTCGCGCATAGAAATGGGATTTTACCATGCTTTTCCGTGACCGAGTAATTATCGGTGTGTCGCCGGAGCCTGTTGAAAGAGAGACGGAATGGCAGAGAGACCGCGAGGCAAGGATATCAGCAAAACGCCCTTCGACCCGCGCGCGAACGACGTCGTCATTCGAGATCCGCGTGTCTTTTCCCATTTTCCTCTTGAATCCGCGCAGCTCCCCGGTCAGTTTTGCTTCTTCATTTTTTTTCCCAGTTTTCTAGTCGATGTGCTAAAAATTTCCTGAAACATCGAAAAATCATGTTTAGAATAAATGGCCGGATTTGTGTGTTTGTGCATGTTCTGACACTGCAAAATTCAAACGTTTATAACTCGAGAACGGTTTGAGCTACAGGGCTCCCGTTTCGCACAGATGTTGGTCCATACGAGCTCTTCGTTCTCTGAGAATTTTGTTGGAATCGCTAGAAAAATCCGAATTCTATGGGATTTTGAAATTTTCAAAAAAATCCTGTCGACGCTGTAACTTGCGCAAATTTTAACATTTATTACTAATTCTTTTTTTTATCAATAGAGTATCGTAATAGGAAGGTTGGTATTGAATTTAAAAAATATCGGTCGAACGGTTTGAATTTTACGATTTTTCGATTTTTTCGAAAATCTGAATTGAAAAAAAATTTCAAAAAATCGTGCAACCGCTCTAATTTCTGCAAATTTTCCAAGATATTGTTCACAAGTCCGTGCTTGCTCTTTACTTTCTAGAAAAATTGTCGAAATTGTATGATTTAAATGAAAATACAAAAAAAGCTGCAAATTGAAATTTGGAAATTGCATTCTCAAGATGCTCAAATTTTCCTCTACACGAGCAACTATATTTTGAACTTTCTCTCCCCATTTCCTATCTTCTCGACTTTTTGTATTTGCATCATTAATTTCTACACACATCGTAATTGCGAAAAAAAATAAGATTCCCCAAAAAAAATGGCGTCTCTAGAAATTGTATACGTGTGGATTCAGAGTCGCGATGTATCGGCACGTCCCTTTTACTGGGGATTTCGATCGAAAGAAGCGATTTTTCCAAGTTTATCTTTTTTCGCGTTGGTTCGAGAAGTAACGAGGTGGAAAATGAGTCGGTGGGTTAAAGGTCCGTGGGCGTATAGTTTGAGAGAGAGAGCGGTGCTCTCTCTCATGCAGCATGCAGCAGGATGCATGGATTCGATGTTATTGCCGGTTGAATAGGCTCGGAGGAGGAGGAGAGTTAGGCCGTGCGCGCGGTGTGGTGTGCCGCATATCCCTGACGGTATCGGTGGGTCCAGTTCCCTCGTGACGAGGAGGCTGATCCGTCCGGACGATTAATTCGGCACGGAAACTAATTTGTCGGCTGAAAATGTTCTCATATCCCGCGCAATCATCCGCATGGCCCGAGATTCCGTCTGCACCGCTCGACGACCTCGTCGAGCGGTGGAGCGAGTTAAATTCGGTGGTTCATCGTTGGATAACGATAAGTATAGAGTAACGTGTCCCCGGCCGCAAAAGAATCGCGCGCGGAGCAAAATAGACGCTGGTGCACGCGATATGACGACGAGGAGCAGAGAGAGCGAGTAGAGAGGAAAGTTGATTACATAGATCCTCGCAGGAATCGTGGTGATTGCGCGCAATCTCTCGGTCCCGTGCCCCTGCGTTTTCCCTGCACGAGGCGCTTATTCCCATTACGAACGCGTTTTCATTTATTCCGGAGAGAGAAACGATGCACAGAGTACATTTTGATCCATGCATCGTGCACAGGGTTGCGCGGTGCCTCTCCCGAGACGTCGTGTCACCTATTTGTTTACGTTGAAGCGACACGGACGGAAACCACTAACGAATCTCCTCCACATCCACAAAACACGTGTGTGTGTGTGTTTGTGTGCGTGGAGCATGCGGCATAATATCTTAGCCGGGTAGCGTCTTGTACTACTTGAAACTTGAACGCAATGTTTGTACATAGTTGCAGCTGGTGCTGTATATATCTGTCAGAGTCTTCCTGTCGCTGGAGCTCTCGCGCCCACGTCTTGAAGCTTCTGCGGGGCCCTGTTTCGCGCTTATGTACTTTGTGTACATGTGTCGCGCTTTCGAGCTCGTTTTACTCTCGCGCTTCTATTAAATTCGTCCGACACACTTGTTCAGCTATCAATTTACTCGCTTCTCGACTTTCATGTGCACGATGCATTTATTATGGTTTCGCCAAGTCTCGCGGCTCCCTGTTCGTCTGTCAATTGCGCGAAAACGCGATGGGGAATATCGCGGATTAAAGAAAAGTTTGCAAACTCATTCCGCGCGATGCTAAAGCCGCACACACGTCTGTGCGGAAGCGAGTTGGTCGATTCGCGACACCAACGAACAGCCGCCAATGAGCGCGTCGTACCGCGCGCGCGCTCTCTCTCTCTCTCTCGTGTTATTCGCTCTCGGAACGAGAACGATTTGACACTCGCGTTTGATCGTTCAATTATCAGGATATCAATGGACGACTGCTCTGCGCATGGCTTTGGTTTCCGAGGATTTGGAGGTGCTCTCGAGTTGCTACAACGACCGCGCGCTCCATAGAATTCCAGCTCGTTACTTCCACGTGCATGGATATCCTTGCGCACAGCTACATGCAGAGTCCGCGTGTGCGGATTCCTACGCGATTCGCTCGCAATCACAGAGAGGATCCTCGGGCAAGCGCCTGCTCTGTGTCGAGCGAGCTCATGAGTTTCGATCGCTACACGAGCCCGAGGAGCTCGTCGCTGCACGAAAATCGTTTCTCTCGTTCTTCTGAGCGTTTCACAATCTCGAACGCTTAGAGAAACTCCCTCGTTATAATCCTCGGACCGTTCGCTTCGTCGAGAATAAATTAATACCCAGAAAATTGATATCTACGATTTTACGAAGCGCGCGAGCGGAATTTTATTCACTTTCTTCGTCATATTTAGCGAATTGATTAAAGGAAAGCTCTTGCCGCAGCAGCAGCGTCTTTAGATTTTCTTATTCTTCTGGTCTTAACAATGCTATGTCTATAGCAAAATCCATGGGACGAGGATATCGCGCAGTCGAGAGTTTAATTAGCTCCGACACAGCAGCAGCTCGCACAATCCCTTCATCCGCGCTAGCGGTGAAAGAGAGCCGATCGCTCGAAGGATCGAGAACCCGACTCTCGAGCTTGTCATTCTCTCTGCTGCTGCTGCCTTTGCCTCGCAGGAGCAGCTTCTCGAATTCCAGGATGATGCGAATACTCGAGGGGTTCGCCCTGCTCCGTGCTCTCGGGATCTGGAAGATTTTTCGTTGCTCGTTTTTTATTTCCTCGATATTATCGAGGCGGACCGAGGCATTTCCGTCAAAAAAAAAAAAAAACACGCGAATTTTTTGTTTTCCCACAAGATCGCGCGCCGCGAGTGACACTTTTTTTTTTTTTGTCATTTTCATTGTAACGATCGCATTAATTAAAATAAATGAAAAAAAGCAAATAATTTAAATTTAATAAATGATTAAAATAAAAATAAATGCATTTTTCGTTTGAGATTTTTTATTTTTCATATTCCGTGATAATTTTTTATAACAAAGCCAATAATTCTCATACTGAAAAACTAGATTTGCTAGAAAAATTATAGTGATCGTATTAATCGTTAAAATAATTAAAAAAAAAATAACGAATGAAAAATACATTTTTCGTTTGAGATTTTTTATTTTTTATATTCCGTGATAATTTTTTATAACAAAGCCAATAATTCTCATACTGAAAAACTAGATTTGCTGGAAAAATTATAGTGATCGCATTAATCGTTAAAATAATAAAAAAAAAATAAATAAATAACGAATGAAAAATACATTTTTCGTTTTATTGCAACGATTCAAACTTGAATATGATCGCGGTGCATGGCTAATAGGGCTCGTCGTCGTCGTCGTCGTATAAATAAAAGCGCAAAAATTTCGTCTGCTTTTATATTCTCCGCTCCCGTTCGACATGAACGAGAACCAACGCGGAGTATCGATTCGGGTGGTTAAATTCTTTTTCAATATAATCGAAAATCCGAGCTGCTCTCGAAGAAGAAAGGATGGAACGAGGAGCAGGAGCAGGAGAAAAATGTCGCCCGGTTATATTGCGCTTATCGTTTTGTTTCTTTGCTGCTCCGAGCTTTTCGCTCGTCGCGCTTTGTACTTGCGAATACATTTTTCTATGGCCCTGTCCATTATCGGTATTGCGAGCGAGGTGGCTTCGTCGTCGCGACGTCGTTACCGCGCGCCTCAGCCTCTCGTCCTCGTACCACAGCCACTTTGGGTTTCTTCTTCCTCCTCCTCCTCCTCCTCCTTCGTCTCCTCGTACTATTACGACCGCCGCAACCTCCGCGCACCGTCACGCCTCATAGCCCACCGATTCAATCACCATAGACTTTTGCTCTCGCGCGGAAAAACGAGAAAATCTCTTTCGGCAACGCACCGCGCGTTCTCTGCTGCTGCTGCTCTGGAGAGCATGCATCGAAGAAAACGAGAGAAAACGGAAGTACGTGCTCGAGAGAGTAAAAAGCTGGAAGAGCGCGCAAGACGCGCGAGCTCTGCTGCTGCGACGTTCAAGCCAAAGTCTCTGCTAACTCTTTGTCCTTGATATAATCGTAACTCTCGAAGGCTTATCAAGGAGGAAGCACATTTTTTAACAAATGTTCCTCGCACGCCTGACGATCAAAGGGAAATCATCTTCTCAGAACGATAAATGATCCGGGATTCATTATTGCGGTCCAAATTCTAAAAAAAAAAAAAAAAAAAAAACACGTTTTGACATCGAGACGATATTTTTTAAGGCAAAATTTTTATTCTCTGCCATTGGAAAACTGAATTTCGTAGAAAAATTGGCAAAATGGTAAAATTATGATTTAGAGAATTGCTGGTCTAAATCGCGCTCCAACACATTGGGTCATTCTGACCCAGACACAGTTTTCCGGAAGTTGGACTTTCATTTTTTAATATTCGAACAACAAAAGTTTCAATTTCTCGAATTTTTCCTCCATTTTTATAGAAAAATGGGGGCGGAGTATACACTGGGTCAAATTGACCCAGAAAAAGTTTTCCAGAAGTCGAAATTTCAATTATTAATATTCGAACAACAACTTTTTCAGTTTTTCCAATTTTTCCTCCATTTTTATAGAAAAATGGGGGCGGAGTACACACATGGGTCAATTTGACCCGGACAAACTTTGCCAGAGATAGGAATTTCAATTATTAATATTCGAACGACAAAATTTTCAGTTTCTCGAAATTTTTCCTCCATTTTTAATACAAAAATGGGGTCAGAGTACACACTGGGTCAAATTGACCCCGCAGAGTCTCAATATCATTACCAAACGAAACTGTATGTATTTACTACAAAAATTTCAACGATCGCACTAATTATCAAAATAATTAATAAAGAAATCAATTTTTCGTTGCATTACAACGAAACTTCAGTTTCCAACTTTTTTCGATAATCGTAAAGGAGCTCATGCAGAATATACGGAGTGGTTAAAAATCGTTGAAATATTATTGAAGATATTTAATGCGATCGCAGGTTCGCCATAGTTTTCCGGATATTCTGGCGACCCCGCGCCGCGAGAGGCGCATCTGCGCACGGAGGGGCTTATATCCTCTTGATCCTCCATATAATGGTACATGGGATTCTGAGCGACAGAGAGAGCGAGAGAGTTAAGCCATGGACGCGTGCTTAAACGAATGGCAAAGCCTCGGTACGTATTCCGTCGCGCATTCGGTCTCTTTTCTCGCGCGCGCGTAGCAACGCGCGACAACGTCATTTTCTGCGGTGTGTACTGATGAACCTCGCCGGTTGACTGGCGCGCGAAGAGGATTATTCACTCGGTCTCCGTTTATTGGCTCCGCTGAGCTTTTCCCATGCCAGGCAACTATATAGTTCCGCATATCCATTAATGGAGTTATTCTATGAATTATGTAGAACGAACGAAGCGTCGAACAGCAGCGCGCATGTGTGCGTACACCATGTAGAAATTAATTAATACTCGTATCTTGGTGCCTTTGATGCACGAAACCGCGGGAGCGCGATTGGTGAGTAAATCACACAAGGAAGTCAGCTCGACCCTCGGGTCGCGTACGTCGAGGTTCGTTTGCGGTCGCATTTCCAAAACTACTCGAGCAGCAGTCTTCGCAACAGCGCACCGCGCGAGGACCACTGCCCTCCTGCTGCTCTGCTGTCTGTGCGGATGCATGTGTAATTGAGCTGCGAGCTCCACACCCGCCGCCGCACCTCTTTTCATCCCTTCCGATAGCGCATTTCTCGCTACGTTTGGCAAAGGTGCTTTTCAACGTCGGAACATCGACTCGAAAGCCGTCCAGGCGAAAAGCTCACATATCCCGTGCATCTCCGCATCGACCAAATTCACGTGCATGCTCAGATAATGGTTCGTAAAAGGCCAAAAAACAAAGCTCTTGGACGGAACGAGTGACTAAATACCGAATTTTCAGCTTTTGGGGAAAAAGATACTGAATTTTTGAATTATGGCGACAATATTGAGAGTTCGGGTCAATTTGACCCAGTGTGTACTCCGCCCGCATTTTTCTATAAAAATGGAGCAAAAATTCGAGAAACTGAAAATTTTGTTGTTCGAATATTAAAAATTGAAATTCCAACTTCTGGAAAAGTTTGTCCGGGTCAATTTGACCCATTTGTGTTTGAGATTTACCAGCAATTCTCGAAATCATGATTCTAAATGAACTTCAGATTCATACATTTTCATTCGGCGACGCTATATTGAGCCCCCGGGTCAATTTGACCCAGTGTGTACTCCGACCCCATTTTTCTATAAAAATAGAGAAAAAATTCGAGAAACTGAAACTTTTGTTGTTTGAATATTAATCATTGAAATTTCTACTTCTGGAAAAGTTTGTCTGGGTCAAATTGACCCATTTGTGTTCGAAGTTTACCAGCAACTCTCGAAATCATGATTCTAAATGAACTTCAGATTCATACATTTTCATTCAGCGACGCTATATTGAACCCCCGGGTCAATTTGACCCAGTGTGTACTCCGACCCTATTTTTCTATGAAAATGAAAGAAAAATTGGAGAAATTGAAAGTTTTGTTGTTTCAATATTAATATTTGAAAGTGCAACTTCTGGATAACTTTGTCTGGGTCAAATTGACCCATTTGTGTTCGAGCTTTACCAGCAATTCTCGAAATCATGATTCTAAATGAACTTCAGATTCATACATTTTCATTCGGCGACGCTATATTGAGCCCCCGGGTCAATTTGACCCAGTGTGTACTCCGACCCTATTTTTCTATGAAAATGAAAGAAAAATTGGAGAAATTGAAAGATTTGTTGTTTGAATATTAATATTTGAAAGTGCAACTTCTGGAAAACTTTGTCTGGGTCAAAATGACCCAATGCGTTTCTCGAAATCATGAATTTGCCATTTTTGGAAATTTTTCTTGGAAATTCAGTTTTCCAATGGCACAGAAAACTGTCCCATTATCGTTGACGAATGCTAAATGAAAATTTGACGCTCTGCTATGAAAAATAATGAGTTCTCGTTGCGATCTAACGACGCAAATTTCAACCTCGTTTTTTTCTCTTTTCATGGAGTTTATAGAAGCACTTGAATGACTCGAACGAATACGAAGCCCCTTGACGGAGCTACGCAGCAAACATCCGAGACGCGCGGAGCTTTCATCAAGCGCAGCATCATAGTTGCATGTATTCCTTCATAAAGTTAATTACAGTTTCACGCGCGGCCTCGGCGGTTAGTCGTTCAACTATATAATCACCGTGCGCGCCCATTTATCCACCTTCGTGTGCGTCTGTGTGTTGTGTGTGTGCGTTTCTCAAAATGATCGTAGTGTGTGCTCGAAAGTCTAATTCAGCCAGCAACAATAATTTTCCGTCTGTCGCGATGGTCGCGACGTGCGAAATGTCGAAAATCACCGGTAACCAGGTCCTAGATTTGCTGCAAGGCGTCGTTCATTCCGCCAACAAACTTTTCGTCCTTCGAGCCCGCGAATTAATTAATTTCTTGTTTACAATTCGGCTACGCCTCGACGCCTTTTTTATCTTCAAAAATGCAAGTTAAATTTGGAGGAAATGAAAACGACGCGATTTTTTTTTGTTTTTTTTGAAAATATTCAGCATTTTTTGGAACAAAACGATTTTGTAGCTCGATGAGTTTGATTTCCCACAGTTCGCGATTGCAACGAGTCCAGAATCAATTATTTACGTGGCAAAAATCTGGCTACGCTGTTGTTTTTCCAAAAATGCAATAAAAATTTCGAAAAATTCGAAACTCGATGATTTTTTTTGTTTTTCTTGAAAATATTCAGCATTTTTTAGAACAAAACGATTTTGTAGCTCAATGAGTTTGATTTCCCACATTTCGCGATTGCAACGAGTCCAGAATCGATTATTTACGTGGCAAAAATCTGGCTAACGCTGTTTTTTTCCAAAAATGCAATTAAAATTTCGAAAAATTGAAAACTCGATGATTTTTTTTTTGTTTTTCTTGAAAATATTCAGCATTTTTTGGAAAAAAGCGATTTTGTAGCTCGATGAGTTTGATTTCCTACATTTCGCGATTGCAAGGAATCGCGAATCGATTATTTACGTGGCAAAAATCTGTCTAAGCTGTTGTTTTTCGAAAAATGCAACTAAAATTTCGAAAAATTGAAAACTCGATGATTTTTTTCGTTTTTCTTGAAAATATTCAGCATTTTTTGGAAAAAAGCGATTATGTAGCTCGATGAGTTTGATTTCCTACATTTCGCGATTGCAACGAGTCCAGAATCGATTATTTACGTGGCAAAAATCTGGCTACGCTGTTTGTTTTTCCAAAAATGCAATAAAAATTTCGAAAAATTGAAAACTCGATGATTTTTTTTGTTTTTCTTGAAAATATTCAGCATTCTTTGGAACAAAACGATTTTGTAGCTCGATGAGTTTGATTTCCTACATTTCTCGATTGCAACGAGTCCAGAATCGATTATTTACGTGGCAAAAATCTGGCTACGCTGTTGTTTTTCCAAAAATGCAATAAAAATTTCGAAAAATTGAAAACAACACAATTTATTTTTGTTTTTCTTGAAAATATTCAGCACGATTTCGCAGATCGATGAGTTTTAATGTCCCACATTTCGGGACGCGGCAACGAGCCTCGAATTTGTGTAGATTTTTTGTCATCGAATGGCGAGCGAATGTCAGCAGCCCAAGAGTTATTTCTCTCCTTTGCGTTACCGCCGCGCGCGTTTCCCAGAGCATTGCGCCGCGTTGGCCCCGAGCTTTCGCGGCGTCTTGCAACGTTTCGTATTATAGAGCAGCAGTGAAAAAAGTCGATTTACTTCTTCTTTGCTCTTCTTCTCGGGATGCCGGGGCTCGCGGCGGGGGACGGGGCAGCCGAGGAATTTGCCGAACGTGCGGAAAATTGCACGGGACTAAGTTATATCGCTTGCATAATGGGAAAGAGACCGTTTGTTATGTGGTGTACGCGACAGCGAAGAGGATATCGTTGGCTCTCCGTGTCCGTGTGCGTCTGTGTGTCTTTGTGAGTGTGCAGGACAACGAGCCTTGCCGCGAACGTTGGTTCCGAGTCTGCCAACGACCCGCAGTCTGCTTTTCTAGACCGCGCGGCGTATAGACATGCAGAATTATTTATCGCGCGTATTAAAATGATAACGCTTCAAGTATGAAATGGATAGAGTATCGGGCCAAGACTGGGCGATGGGTAATCGCGTCTGATGCGAGCCTATTACGTCGTCGGGCAACTGCCAGCAGCAGCAGCAGCAGCGGAGGAGGACGCGATCTTTTTTCCGATTCGCCCACAGCTCGCGTGGATATCGATAGCTAAATAAATATGTCGTGGCGATTAAGAAATTTATGTGTTATGCACTTTTTTCATGAGGTTTAAGTTCGCGTCGTCGGATCGTAACGACGAGTTGTCATTTTTTATAATGGAGCACAAAATTTCCTTGCGGCATTTGTCAACGATGATGGGACAGTCTTCTTTGCAATTGGACAACGGAATTTCGTAGAAAAATTACAATTATGGTTTCGAGAATTGCTGGTGCGACCACATTGGGTCATTTTGACCCGGAATTTTTTTTTTAAAAGCTGCAATTTCAATTATAAATATTCAAACAGCTAAAGAGTTTCGGATTCTCGAATTTTTTCCTCTATTTTTATAGAAAAATGGTGGCGGAGTACACACTGGGTCAAATTGACCCGGGGGCTCAATATAGCCTCGTTGGATGAAAATGTATGAATCTAAAGTGCATTTGGAATCATGATTTCGAGAATTTCTGGTAAACCTCGAACACAAATGGGTCAATTTGACCCAGACAAAGTTTTCCAGAAGTCGAAATTTCAATGATTAATATTCGAACAACAAAATTTCCAGTTTCTCCAATTTTTCCTCCATTTTTATTGAAAAATGGGGGCGGAGTACACACTGGGTCAAATTGACCCGGGGGCTCAATATAGCGTCGTCGGATGAAAAAGTATGAATCAAAAGTGCATTTGGAATCATGATTTCGAGAATTGCTGGTAAACCTCGAACACAAATGGGTCTATTTGACCCAGACAAAGTTTTCCAGAAGTCGAAATTTCAATGATTAATATTCGAACAACAAAATTTCCAGTTTCTCGAATTTTTCCTCCATTTTTATTGAAAAATGGGGGCGGAGTACACACTCGGTCAAATTGACCCGGGGTCTCAAAATAGCCAAATGAAAAGTAACGATCGCATCAATTATCAAAATGATGAATTTGAAAAAACATAATTCGTCGTCGTAGCGATGCAAACTTGCATTGGAAAAATGTCTCATCAGCAAATAAGTTGACAGATGAGATGCGAAGCGACGACTCGAGAGGATGTGTGTTTGGAGAATATTTAGATTTTGTTCATGAGTCGAGAATCAATCGCTCGCTGCCGCATTTTAATGAATTCTGCGGCAGCGACGAGTCACACGAGGGAATATGAAGCAGCAGAGGAGCAGGGCTTCGCGCTCGCGTCGAGTAGGTGCAGCAGCAGCAGAGAGAGGCGAATGATGAGCAATATCGTTGCTGCTGGGAGCGAGGAGTATATATATGCACTCGCTGCTCTTTCGCTCGCTGTTTATTATGAAAATATGTCAGTCAGTTGTTGAGAGAGAAGCGCCATTAGCGCAAATTGCTTGGGATAATTGAATAGAGCCACTGCGGCGTCGGGCTCTTCGATATTTTGAAAGGGTAACAAAGCCCTACTTAATGCGTGCTCCGGTCCACGACTAATACGCGGGAGCGAGCTGTAGAGAGAGCGAGGATGCTGGGCGACTTTTGGCGCGTGACCATGCACCGCGCCCCCGCGAGAGCTCGAGAGCCTCTCTCGGTCGCGTCCCTTTGCTGCTGTGCGTCGGGGGATGTTTTGATGCTGCGCGAGGGGCACACACGGAGGATACGCCGGTGTGATTCGGTTCTTGTGTACCTTACGACGCGCTCTCAAATTAAATTACATGCAGTCGCTTCCCCGCGGCTCCCTCTTTCTAGCAGCGCATCGCCGATGGCACACTTGGCACGAGAGCATTGCCCAACCCTCGTCTTTCCTTCCTTCCTCTGCGCGCTTTTCTTTCTCCGCTGCTTCCGAGAGCGAGCCCCGCGCGCGCGGCTTTTCCATCCCCTGGTTTTTAGCCTCTCCTCGACGCTGCTTATACATACGCCGTGTAGCTTGCTCGCATGCATAATGCATACGGTACTCAACGACGGCGGTAGCATGGGACGCAATTCACAGAAGCGACCGACTCGCCCTACGACACCCTCTTTGCACTTGCGGAGCTGCAGGAACAGGAACAGAGCGCGGTGGTTTCTCCATTGCCTGCTGCGCGAACGATTCGCGTGCCCCGAATCGACTTTCAACGCGTGCATCGCACACGAGCCTCCTCCTTCGTGCCAGGGATCTTTTTGGCGAATAAAATGTTTTGCAAAGCCCTCGCTTTTCGTATAACAACAAATATATATACAAACTGCTGCTGCTGCTGCTGCCTTTATGTCTCGAAATCGATAAAGTTCAAAGACTAGCCTCCTCGCCTATATCTAAACAAACAAAACAACAAGGAGACTCTTCCGCCCCAACGTGTGTGCGTGCTCGGAATTTCATCCCCTGGCACATACACCAACGCAGCATGCAAACAAAAACATCAACCGGAGCAAGATGCTTCGCATATTTTGCTCGGCAAAAAAAAAAAAAAAAACGTTCGCTATTTCGGTATTCATTTCCAATTTTCTCATCTTCCCAACTGCAGCCTCCTCCTCCCTTGCTCGCTGCTGTAGCGAACGTGTGGAAAAAACACTAGAAATTATTATCCTCCATTGAAAACAAAATTTTTGTTAAAAATCGTCGATATTTCGTTGAACACGAAAATATTTTTTGATAATTTCAAAATTTTCGTTATTTTGGAAGGATTTTTGGTTTTTGACGAGTCAGCAAAATTTACGATTGGAACGACAAAAATTTGCTCTCCGGAGAGACTTTCTAGAATATTTCTTGCTGCAATGACAACATTTTTGGGATTAATTAAAAAAATAATCGTCTAGACGAACGTAACGGACAAAATATCGATCTTTTCCAACAAAATTTCTTTTTCAGTGTTCGATAACCGGATCTACGGTGAAAATGAAATTTTCTTAAAAATCGTCGATATTTCGTAGAACACGGAAATATTTTTTGATCATTTCAAAATTTTCGTCATTTTTGCAGTATTTTTCGTTTCCAACGAAACTGTCAGTAAAATTAACGATTGGAACGACAAAAATTTGCTCTCCGGAGAGACTTTCTAGAATATTTCTTGCTGCAATGCCAACATNATTATTTAAAAAAAAAAAAACGTTTAGACGAACGTAACCAACAAAATATCGATCTTTTCCGACAAAATCTCTTTTTCAGTGTTCGATAACTGGATCTACACTGAAAATGAAATTTTTGTTAAAAATCGTCGATATTTCGTTGAACACGAAAATATTTTTTGATAATTTCAAAATTTTCGTTATTTTGGAAGGATTTTTGGTTTTTGACGAGTCAGCAAAATTTACGATTGGAACGACAAAAATTTGCTCTCCGGAGAGACTTTCTAGAATATTTCTTGCTGCAATGCCAACATTTTTGGAATTATTAAAAAAAATAATCGTCTAGACGAACGTAACCCACAAAATATCGATCTTTTCAGACAAATTTTTATTTTCAGTGTTCGATAAACGGATCTACACTGAAAACGAAATTTTCTTAAAAATCGTCGATATTTCGTTGAACACGGAAATATTTTTTGATAATTTCAAAATTTTCCTTATTCTTGCGGTATTTTGGGTTTCTAACGAAACTGTCTGCAAAATTAACGATTGGAACGACAAAAATTTGCTTTCCGGAGAGACTTTCTATCATATTTCTTGCTGCGATGACACAATTTTTGAGATTATTAAAAAAAAAACGTTTAGTCGAACGTATCCAACAAAATATCGATCTTTTCCGACAAATTTTCTTCTCAGTGTCTCTTTGCGGTTTTCTGCCGGCATTGATTTCCGTTTGAAATTATTCTCAGCCTCCTCCGCCATATCTGAACGATCCTTGCGCGGATTAAGCCCTGAGCACTCTTTTGATCAATTTTTTCCTTCTCGCTTTGGTCGCGCCAGCCAAGCATCTTTATTCATGACGAGTCGCTTCATTTCCATCTGCTGGATAAGCGACACGACGATCCGACGAGCTCTCTCGCAGAGTTCCAATAAAAAGTACATCCTCGTGCTCGCCAAGGCAGAGTCAAAACTCTCAGGGCTACGAGGTCGCTGCTCGGAGAGTATGTTTTACATAATTAGACGCCGATTGGTGGACGACGTTCGCGCCAGACGATCGAGCAGCGGAGACTCTAGAGATCGAGACGTGAAAAAACATTTTTTACAATTTTTGTCCGTTCGTCAAAGAGCAGCAGGAAAAATAAAACGAACCGGAAGTCCACGACGACCGGATGCGAGGCTCTCGTGCTCGCGATTGCGAAATCGATTTCCGGACTTTTTTTTCGACATCTTTCGACCTTCACGCAATTTTTTATCGCACGCGGCCGTGCACTCACTCGCGGTCGACAGTCGATGCACGTCGCGCGAAATTTTGTGTGTGTATTGAGCACGCACACCCATTTGCACGTGTGTATGCGTCTGGCAAAGGCGCGAGCGCGAGGATGGAATCGAGTTTCGTGGCATATCGATAGTTGCGGCGGCGTGTGCTCGTTGTAATGGCAGCCGCGAACTCGTGATCGTGACACGAATCTTTGTAATTCCATACGCGAGCTCCGCGTGGGAGGAGCAGGAGATACTCGCGTTGCGATAGAGAGAGAGATGAATCGCGAGATTATGTACAGCGCGCGACACACGAGGGAGCAAACCTGCAAGTTTTTTCAAATTCGTGTGCGGGACTCTGTACTAGAGAAAAAAAAATATCAAGTTGCGGGAGAAAAGTTGGTAATCGCGTAAAATCGTTTTTTTTTTCTAAAAAATGCTGAATATTTTCATGAAAAACAAAAAAAATCATGAAATTTTCAATTTTTCGACATTTTAATCGCATTTTTGAAAAAAGAAAATACGAAGCTGCGGGAGAAAATTTGGTAATCGCGTGAAATCGATTTTTTCTAAAAAACGCTGAATATTTTCAAGAAAAACAAAAAAAAAATCATGAAATTTTCAATTTTTCGAAATTTTAATCGCATTTTTGAAAAAAAAAAATATGATGCTGCGGGAGAAAAGTTGGTTATCGCGTGAAATCGATTTTTTCGAAAAAACGCTGAATATTTTCAAGAAAAACGAAAAAAAAATCATGAAATTTTCAATTTTTCGAAGTTTTAATCGCATTTTTGAAAAAAACGGCGTAGCAAGATTTTTGCCACGTTTATATGTATAGCGCGCGACGAGAAATAAAAAATATGAAGTTGCGGTAGAAAAGTTGGTGATCGCGTAAAATTGCATTGGCTGGCCAAGCAGAGGAAACTTTTTTTTTTTTTCATTGGATCGTTTCCTTTGGGGCTTTCGAAAAAATTCACACAGGGAAAAGGAATTAAAAGTACGAATGCTCTTCGCGGGATAACGCAATATTATACACGCAGGAGCAACGAACGAGCTTTTCTCTCTCTCTCTCTCTCTCTCTCTCTCTCT